>CANNZV010000571.1:36537-293453 GCA_947561585.1 Caprella mutica | reverse complement strand
CCAAATGAAACCAAAATGAAGTCCTACGAATAACTCGAATGAACCCAAAATGAAGCAGAAACAACCCAAATGAAGATAAAAACGAATTAAAATGAAGTAGAAAGAGAAAAACAAGATTCAAATGAATCTTACCTTATTTTTATCTTACCCTCTTTTTATCTTACCCTCTTTTTATCTTACCCTCTCTATATCTTACCCTCTTTTTATCTTGCCTTCTTTTTATCTTGCCCTCTTTTTATCTTGCCCTCTTTTTATCTTACCCTCTTTTTATCTTACCCTAAAGGAGCATACAGTTATTTTAAAGGAGCATACAGACATCGTAAAGAGTATACAGACATCATAAAGGAGCATGCAGGCATCGTAAAGGAGCATGCAGACATCGTAAAGAATCATACATACATTGTAAAGGATCATACAGACATTGTAAAGAGTATACATACATCGTAAAGGAGCATACTGACATCGTAAAGAGTATACAGACATCGTAAAGAGTATACATACATCGAAAAGAAACATAGACACATCGCAAAGAAGGGTATCAGGTAAATTCATCGCAGTAAATTCATCGCCGGTAAATTCATCGCCGTAAAATGAACCACAGTCTATTGAATGTCCTACATTACAGTTCATGAAATACATACTTTAAAATCTAACATCTTATAGTTCCATCTAATAACATTAGAGTTAATTTCCTCCTCTAGCCTCTAAAATACAATCTTCATTAGCAGAGAAATTTAATCTCAATTATGAAAATGAATCCTCCAAAAGCTTTGATTAAAAACAACCCAAATAATCTGGACGGTAGGCAGGCATCTTCAATTCATTTTTAGATCTTTTTAATAATTATGCCGATGCTGCGCAGCATATTGGGGTAATATCGGGGCGCTATTATTGCACTAAATTGCAGGGCTATGCTAAACACTTTATAGTGTATCAGGCGTATTTGTTATTTACACTTGGTGCTGGAAAATAGCATACATGTTCTTCTTGCACTTTCATGAAATGGTGTAATAAATTAAAGTAATTTTTATTAATTAATTTCTTAACAGAAAATATTTCATGATCGAGAAAAAAAAACATTTATTTATAGTTTATAATTGTCAGATATTAATGGTGAATAAGCAATTTAAAATAAAAAATATTGTTTTCATAATAAATAGCACTTTTTAACTATTTCAAATTATTTAAATATTAACCTGAAGTTAATATTGAATAATTATTTTCCTGTATGGATTTAAATCGGTTGACAGACGCTTCGTCGAAAGACATTTCGTCAACTAGATATTTCGCCGGCAGACGTTTCGTCGACCAATTTTAGTAACCGAACCCCTCTGTCTGGTCATTAAACAATCATGTAGTGTGCTATACAACAAACTAGCGGATACAGGTTTCAAAATAATCTTCATTTGTATACGTCACAAAAAGCGGTACATAAATAAAATCACCAAAACTTTAACAAGAACTATCGTATCTCCGTGTAGTTTTCTTTGGCTAATGCAGAACTTTGTCATCTATAACTACTTTGTTTTTATATTCCTACTAGTTTTAGTACAGGGTGGTCATAAGTAGAGGGTGGTAAAAAAAACTCTTGCGCGAGATATGTAATTGATAAAAGATATCAAAGTAGGTTTGTTTACCCAATATATTTTTAGTCATAATAAAGAAAAATTGCATATTATGAAGAACTAATATAAATCATTCTTTACCAAAAACATCCATTATCCCCAATTTCTTCTATGCAATATTTTTGTGCCCATTTTCTGACTGCTTTCATTGATCTTTTGAGCCCGTCAGGATTAACTTTCAAGAAGTCCACATCATGCATTATTTGTTCTTTTAATTGATGCCGATTAGCAGGTGAAGAGTAGCTTATCATTTTTCAATAAACCCCACAAGAAAAAAATCGCAAGCAGTGAAATCTGAGGTCATCGGAATCCATTCAATGGCATGACCCATGGCAATAATTACTCGATGTTCAAAAACTTCCATCAGTCGTTCTTAACAGCAAGTGTCCTGCGTACTGGGGCACGATCCTGCATCCACCATATTAGATTCAGAATGTCTCCTTAAATATGTCGTACTTCCCGAAATATCCACAGATTCAACATAAGAGTTCTTAATAGTATCCTAATTTTCGAAGATAAAACAAATGCTTCTTTTGATAAGCAAGGTTTGAAATTATCTCGCGCAAGAGCAATTTCACCAACCTCTAATTGTGACCACCCTGTACAAAAACTATTAGGAATATGAAAACAAACTAAATATATGGTTAAAGCTGACAAAATTTTGCTTTAGCCAAAGAAAACTACACGAAGATTCGATAATTTTTGGTAAAGTTATGATGATTTTAATTTCGCGCTCGCTTTCTTTGACTTACACTGAGAATAATAAACATCTCCAACTGATGCACCCAAGTGTTTGGCTCCAAAGCGAGACACTTTAGTGCATCATACTATAGTTTGTATGCACCGAAGTGCATCAGTTCGATGCACTTCGGTGTCCAGCTATAAGTTTGTTAAAATGATTAGGAAATTATTCTCATCATTTTAACAAAGGAAAATATGAGACACTAAAGTGCATCTAACTGATGCACTTTCAAGCCTAAGTGTATCCAAACTATACTTTGATGCACTAAAGTGTCTCGCTTTAGAGACAAATCCATAGGTTGAAATCGAAACACTTGGGTGCATCAGAATTTATCTGAGTGCATACTGTATTCATTTATACATTAAATTATCTTCATTTATGTTAATATGTCGACGAAAAGTGTTTCAACGAAACGTCCGCACACCGTTTGAATCCCGATGTTCTTCCGTATTAGATCCTTAAGTCGATATGTAATATTAATTACTACTTTATAACTTATTTAATTTATTTGAATATTCCCTGTCTGCAATCATGATTCAAATGGAGAGAAATCGAACCGAGGACTAATTAAGTCGTCCATTTTGATTGTGAAAAAGGAACTGTCACTCTTGACATCGGTTTGCTGGCCCCAACTTATCCTTTAATTTGACAAACCAATTAATATCACGAAGCTGTTTAATATTCTCAATGACTGACTCGAACTAATTAACATTCGGCAGCTTGCGCTAGCTGACATCTGTACATTGCATGGCCAATATGTTCATTCCAGTATCAATTAATGGTGATAAGATTGGCCAAATATTTCATAATGGTTTATCGAAGTTTAAAGATATTCATAAAGTTGCTATATTAAAACTTTCCCCAGTCTGTAGATTACGATTAGAAGTTTCGTCATTTTCGATATTTCTACAGCACGACTGTCATTTCTCCACATTTTCAGAGTTTCGTGAGTTTTCCCTTTAATTATAATGTGTATATATAATGTACTATATTCTGATCACTCGAGCGTAGATAAGGAAAATAATTCATTATAGTCTCAAATTTGTAATACAAAATAGAATTGAATGTTTTGAATGTCTATTTAGGAGATTTTAAATACAACTTATTTAATTCTTTATTAACTTCAAATGAAACAATTCACTTAATTTATATACATATAAGTTACTGAACGAATATATCACTTTAGGGCCATTGTTATTCCCCTTGTTTTCCATTAGTTTAAGAGTTGTGTATGAATATATATTCTTGTTGCAACATTTTCACAGTATATGGAAAGTAAAGTGGGTCCTTACTCGAAAATATCTCTCGGCTTGACCGTCAAAATACATTCACTGTAGAGATAGAAGAACTCGCACCTCCATAATGAGTGCTTTTTAGAGGCATGCCGAGATATTCTGCAGCGAGCACCATTTTCATTCGTAAATGTTAAATAATAAATAAAGTGCTATATGGTGAATAATACCTCACTCCAGTGCTTCAAACACTCTATTCATTTTCTTTAAATATGAAAAAGAACTTTAAGACTCGACAAGATTTTACTATTCTATTGTACTGCTTCGTCTAACTGTTTATTTTATTGTTCGGAAATTGTTCGACAATAAAATCATTTGAGTTTGCATTGTAATTCATTTATTAAATTTCTTGATTTTTTCATTACTGCGTCTACTACCGTAAATTAATAAAGATATTTAGTACAGTTTCCAAACAGTAATTTCCTTTGCATCAACAGTAATTATAATTCATTCTCCTTTCAATCAATACTAATTCATTTACTGTGTTTCCTCTTCAGCTGCGTGTGGACGTGTTCGATTTCAATGACCACTTCCCGGAGTTCTCTAGAGTTCATTACACCGCTGAGGTTTCAGAGGCCGCTGTACCCGGTACTGTGGCTCTGAAGCTAGAATGCACTGACAAGGATGAACTGACTGAGACTGAAGAAGCCAAACCAAGCGATGGCAGCAGCGTCAGTTCCCTCTACTTTACGCTGGAGAGGAGTCAAGATCTCATGTCGCAGGAACTGTTCCGGGTAGATGCGTCTACGGGGGAGATAACCGTGGCTCAGCCTCTGGATAGGTGAGTAATGAATAGGATATATTGTCTAACTGGGATTTATGTTTGATGGATAATTTTAGACTCGTTGATATTTAAGACTTGGATACTTAAGACTCTTGGATATTTAAGACTCTTGGATACTTAAGACTCTTGGATATTTAAGACTCTTGGATATTTAAGACTCTTGGATGTTTAAGACTCTTGGATATTTAAGACTCTTGGATACTTAAGACTCTTGGATACTTAAGACTCTTGGATATTTAAGACTCTTGGATACTTAAGACTCTTGGATACTTAAGACTCTTGGATATTTAAGACTCTTGGATATTTAAGACTCTTGGATACTTAAGACTCTTGGATACTTAAGACTCTTGGATATTTAAGACTCTTGGATACTTAAGACTCTTGGATATTTAAGACTCTTGGATACTTAAGACTCTTGGATATTTGAGACTCTTGGATACTTAAGACTCTTGGATATTTAAGACTCTTGGATACTTAAGACTCTTGGATACTTAAGACTCTTGGATACTTAAGACTCTTGGATACTTAAGACTCTTGGATACTTAAGTCTCTTGGATACTTAAGACTCTTGGATATTTAAGACTCTTGGATATTTAAGACTCTTGGATATTTAAGACTCTTGGATATTTAAGACTCTTGGATACCTAAGACTCTTGGATATTTAAGACTCTTGGATACTTAAGACTCTTGGATACTTAAGACTCTTGGATACTTAAGACTCTTGGATACTTAAGACTCTTGGATACTTAAGTCTCTTGGATACTTAATACTCTTGGATATTTAAGACTCTTGGATACTTAAGACTCTTGGATACTTAAGACTCTTGGATACTTAAGACTCTTGGATATTTAAGACTCTTGGATATTTAAGACTCTTGGATATTTAAGACTCTTGGATATTTAAGACTCTTGGATACTTAAGACCGAACGCATGAAAGTTTAATTGGAATCATTAAAGTTTAAAAAAAATACCAACCGTTGAGTTATAAATTGCGTATATGAAAATTTATTCCGCATTATTTTGAGTAACTTTGGGCTGTTCCTTTGTTGTGAGTTTTAGAGAAATTGTGCGGAGACTGCAAGAGCGTGTTTTTATTACTCGTTCAAAGGCGAGAGTTTGCACATTGTTCTAGCAGCTCCACCTAGCCACTCATAGCAGCTCCTTTTAGCTACTCATTATGCAAAATGTAGCCCCTGGCTATTAATGAGACTAACAAAAACACTAACTCTTGCGAGAAAGAGTGACACACGTCCATAAGAGCAAAGAGTGAGAGATGACACTCTAGAAGAGAGTAAGAGTCTCTCTTAGTAAGAACAAAGAGTAAGAGTAAAGTTACTCTTACTAAGAACTAAGAGTAAGAGTCTCTCTTAGTTCTTACTAAGAGTAAGAGTCTCTCTTAGTAAGAACTAAGTGTAAGAGTCACTCTTGATAAGAGCTAAGAGTTGTCTTGGCAGCTCGCTAAAGTGTTAAAATGGTTAATTGCATTAGTGGTTGAAAGAGAGGCTTGTCTCACATGTTATCTGTACTACCATCTATTTAACAGGCAGGGCCACGGAATATTATTATACAGTGTACAACGGTCTCTTTCCTATTAGAATATTGTGTCAATACTGTTATGAAGATTGGTTATTCAACCTTTTATTTATATACTAATTATTTTAATATTCCATTTCCACTCGATCTCACCCAATGGTATGATTTCAAAATTGATAGTAGCTATCAGAATAAAGATATCTAATTTAATTCATTATTTTAATTCGTATCCATCCTGTTGGTATATTCATTTAATTTTTTCATTTGATCGAAATTGTGGAACCGCTCTATAACTCATAATTTACCCTACATCTGCGAATCACTTCAAGTGTCTTGTATTATGCTGCTGCGTGCTATAGCACAGGTTTGGGGTTTTAAAAGTCACAACTTCGATAATTAGATGTTGCGGTGTAGATCGTAAGATTACGTCCAGTTGACTCACAGGTATATTAAAGTAGAACAAAAATAGCATTTATCAGTTGGAAGCCATTATCTGCCAATTACGGTAATTAGTTTTCTCTATTTACTTCTCTTGGTTTACTATACCGCACTGTGACCTTATCATTCATATATCTTTAAATCGTGATGTTAAAATAGTCTCTTTAATCCTGATGAATTATAACAGTCATCTTGAGTTATGTCTCCCGTTAAATTAATGAAGACTGTTAGTGGTGACTATATCTCATTGTAGATTTACTTTGTCCTCTACAATGCATGTCGTGTCAACCTGTTACTAAACATGCAGGCACAATGCACTCCATGACGAATAATTAACTCAAATTATTTGATTTGAGATAATCTGCTATGCTGGTGGTGAATATTTTATTTCTAAAAAGTTAATTATTTTGTTATTTAATAATCATTTCTTGTTTTGAGACCCATTCAAATTTTTTTTTTTAAATTATAAAATCCTATATGCATAAGATCAGTATAAGTTTATTCCAATGCATTCATTACTAAGTGTTTTCTAATAATATGCATTGACTAATGCAGTCGGATGCATCTCTGCGCATTCTCCAATGACTGGCATTCATCTTCAGCCAACCGTTGATTTTTGGTCCAATACACAACATTACAAATAGAATATTTCACTGCAAGATAATTACTCTCCGAAATTTTTATCCCTTTGAGGATTCTTGTTAATTAAACATCAGAACAAGCCACAGTTTGTGCGCTGTCTGCAGCTGGGGGTGGTGCCTTTCGCGGCAGCAGACTCTGAGGGTGAATTACTCTAATGGAAATAGAGAGCAAGAGAATATGGAGGCTTTGAGGGGTTCATATCATACCATCGTCAGGCACTCTTTACAGCTAGGGTAAGTTATGAATTATCGACCAGTTCCATATATGAGAAAAAACGGTGTAATAATCATTGTATAATTTTTATATTTATTTGGTGTCCATGATACCTGCAGATATCATGGACACCAATTATAATATAAATTCAATAATTTTTATTTCGTTTTTCTTATATGACCGAAGATGTGAAACTGACCTATAATTCGTAATTTATCCTAAGTAACATATATGTAACTAGATTATGTGCACTCGGTAGAGCGCATACATTCGCCGCCGCTTTGACCCGTTTTCTCCACAAATTTCATAAACTGCTAACTGCATAATAACCAATCGTCCGACCAAGTTTCATGCAATATGGTTCAATACTTTTTGAGTTATAAATGACCTTGTCCTTTGCCCGGATCACTCCCAAAATTCTACCAGATGGTTCCTGGACATTGACCAATTGTATCATCAAATTTCAGACAATTTGGTTGAATACATTTTGAGTTATTGAGTTACAAATGGCCTTGACCTTAATCTTTGACCTTTGACCCGATCGCTCCCAAAATCTAACAAAATGGTTTATGTATATTGACTAATCATCCCACCAAGTTTCATGCAATATGGTTCAATACTTTTTGAGTTATAAATGACCATGACCTTGACCTTTGACTTGGTCGCTTCCAAAGCTCTACTAGCAGGTCATTGGACATGGAACAATCGTTTCACCAAATTTCAGGCAATTTGGTTGAATACTTTTTAAGTTAAGCGAATAACAAGATGATAAATAAATAAATGCCGGAATTATTGGACATAGTAATAAATGATTTATTTTTATAATTGTTTTTCTATCAAGAGTATAATATTGTTTCTTCTAATTTTAATTGTTTCCAATTAATATTCAGTCAACTATCGAGAGATTTTTGAGTAACAATTGAAATTATTTTCAAAAAAACAAGATATGTACTGTGTGTTATTTCAGAATGCTTAAATATCACAATCTAAATAATAAATTCAATTCAATCATCGAAACAATTGTTATTTAGTATTTCGATATAAACTAATTGCCTCGATTAAATGAATGCATGAGTGAATTTGACGCATGAGAAATTAGTATTACAATTTATCGTATTTCGTGGCTAGAAAATTAACTAATTTTCTGACTTCTGGCAAATACTAAAAATGGAATAAATGGCTAGAAAAGAGAAAGAGTTAATGAACAGTGAATTGAAAAATGATCCGATTGCTGTGCTCAATTCAAACATTATTGCATTTCCACACTATCTAGGTAGAGTGTGAATTACAAGAGGATTGATAGTAGCAAGCAAAGAAGGAGAGTTTTATATGTCGTAATAGCAAGATAAACCTTGGGAGTTCATCATCAACTGAAAATGACAGAGACTCTCTTTCGAGGAAATACTAGAGTGGACTCCTCTCATATGAGGATATACGTCTAATCCTCGCAGATTAAGGATGGCTTCACTCCTCATATCTTTTTATGCTGTAGCTCAGATATTTCTGGTCTGAAATTTAGCTCTCTGTGATATATCCTGTAGGTTCTCGAAGGAAATTGAGTCTGGCTCTATATTAGAGTTTGCATAAAGTGTTTCAGTGACTTCTCTTGAAGTAGGCACCAAATGATGTCATTATAGGCACCATTATCAAACTTTTTAGACATTCATCCACGGAAATGGAGGGCTAGATGAAGGGTCAGATAGATTATGAAGGAGAGGGTAATGAGTTCTGTCATCCTTCGCTCTGACTGATTATCCTAATACCATCCTAGGCCTTTTCATCTAACTGCTTTCCGGTCAAATTATTAAATCGTGTCAGAGGAACCACCTTTTTCCTGAAATACTGAAGTTATACCAGTAGCCAACTGAACAGTTCCATGGGGATAGGTTACAGGCTTATACGATTAGGATTGCTTTTAAATGGATTATTTCACCTAGGCTTTCAATTGGAGATGACTTTAGTACATTTGTGTTAAAGATAGTTAGAAAAAAGCATAGTTATTTTTCAAAGGATTGAATTTGCAGTCTATAATGTTAACATATATTGTTAAAATAATATCAACAGAGATATACTGAACCTAAAATGTTTTAAATGTTAGTATTTTGAATTAAAAACGTTAGTTTGTTCTCGCTGCGCTTTTTACTGATTTTTAGTTCGTTTAATCAGAATTCTGCAATTGACGCAATAGAAAGTTTTTAGTCAAACAAAAATTGAACATTTATATTCTTTCAACATTTCGATTGACTGATGAAGTGAAGATCACGAATTGAAATTTGTTACTGTTTGTGTTGGCATTCATTTGTCTGAGAATGAATTTAGAGAAATAATATCATGGTAAAAATAATGGAATTGTTAGCTAAATTACACGGATTTTTTTTTTTTTACCATGATATTATTTCTTTTTTGTGGGTCACCCTGTATAACTACTATTTGAAATTTTTTTTATCAATTTTGTCACGTCATTTTTAAGTATTCATATCGTTGTGGAATATTTAATTTAATCTGAACTTCATTTAACTGAATTAGTTAATGAAAACTTATTAATTTGATAATATAATTTCTTCGTTTATATGTAAAAAGATAAAGCAGAGCGCTTTGAGTGAATGGATTTATTATACATTTAAATTATATGATGAATGGGTTGAAAATAAATATGCGTATTATCAATTAATATGAAAACTCTTTTGAAGCTCCGTATTCAGTTCTTTTAAATGCGAATAATATGTAATCAGGAGATTAATTAATCATTTCATAGTCCATTGGGCAAATATTTAGCGCGTTCATTGTTCCTCCCCAATCCGCTGTTAAAATAAATAGCTATTTACTAGATTTCTCTTGAACGTCTTTGTTATTACTGAGATGGAGAATCATTAGGGTGATATATTTATCTTTGCTATTATTCTAAGTAATTACTTTCCAATCTTATTCATCGTGGTCTTCATTCATTACCATTTTAATTGTAATGAATGGGGATCGGACTTCATTGGAGTCGGTAAATAGTTTGCCCCTTTTTGAAATTAAATCTCTGTTTATCCTTTTATTCCTTTGATATCATTGTATTGGCGATTGATTGGTGTGGAGCTAAAGTCAGTGAATCATTTCCGTGTATTAAAATGATTACAACATCTGAAGAAATGGAAATTACTGATTGGAACTCGATTGAAAGTTATGCTTTTATATTTACACAAAGTAGAAATTGATGATTGGATTGTAAACTGATCTTTTTTTTTTATTCATTATAGTGCATGTAAATTTTAGAAGTTTAAATTACACCATAATTTAAGTTAGAACCACACCAGTGGTTTTAGCAACAATGTTGGTGGTATTTCCGCACCACGACAGTGGTTTTAGCAACATTGTTCGTGGTATTTCCGCACCACACCAGTGGTTTTAGCAACAATGTTGGTGGTATTTCCGCACCACACCAGTGGTTTTACCAACATTGTTCGTGGTATTTCCGCACCACACCAGTGGTTTTAGCAACATTGTTCGTGGTATTTCCGCACCACACCAGTGGTTTTACCAACAATGTTCGTGGTATTTCCGCACCACACCAGTGGTTTTAGCAACATTGTTCGTGGTATTTCCGCACCACACCAGTGGTTTTACCAACATTGTTCGTGGTATTTCCGCACCACACCAGTGGTTTTAGCAACATTGTTCGTGGTATTTCCGCACCACACCAGTGGTTTTACCAACAATGTTCGTGGTATTTCCGCACCACACCAGTGGTTTTAGCAACATTGTTCGTGGTATTTCCGCACCACACCAGTGGTTTTACCAACATTGTTCGTGGTATTTCCGCACCACACCAGTGGTTTTAGCAACATTGTTCGTGGTATTTCCGCACCACACCAGTGGTTTTACCAACATTGTTCGTGGTATTTCCGCACCACACCAGTGGTTTTAGCAACATTGTTCGTGGTATTTCCGCACCACACCAGTGGTTTTAGCAACATTGTTCGTGGTATTTCCGCACCACACCAGTGGTTTTAGCAACATTGTTCGTGGTATTTCCGCACCACACCAGTGGTTTTAGCAACATTGTTCGTGGTATTTCCGCACCACACCCAACCTTTCAATCTAATCCAGTTATTAGGAAAGTTTGACTGGTGGGAATTTTTCCATCCGGTAATTCCCTTTGGAATTTTGAATTAGCGGAAGTTTTTTTGTTTAGATGCGCGACTGACTGAGAGGAGCTGCAAAGTCTATTGACATTTAGGCTATTGATGTCTCATGGATACTGGAATGTCATTGGCTGCATTAATTAGGTGGCGTATTTGTAAAATGTCATCTACTTCGCTGAATGTTCCCTCTGATAGGCAAGTCTTTTCAACAACACTATTTTATTATTAATGTTTGCATCAAAGATATAGAGCTATTATTAATAGATAATATAATGAATAGTGTTATGTAATGAATATCTATGTTAATTATGCAACACGGATATTTATACCATTGGTATCAAATATTCTAGGGTGTAGGAAATAATTCTAATTGTAATTCACTTGATAAAATACATAATGATGTTTTACATGAACATTAATTGATAAATCTTTTTTGGGACTTAATCTCATGCCAATGATTGTAATGAATTAATCAGTACTAGTAACTGAAAGAAGAATTGTTTAGCTTTCAAGGTTATCAGGATATACGGGAATGAATTTGGTGAAATAAAATGGAAAGTACGGTATGTTACATATAATTATCGGTTAGTTTCTCATTTTCAAGAAAAAACCTTAGATAATCATTATTTAATTTTAATAACATTTATTATATCGTTTTTTTTTATATGACGGACGATGTGTAACTGACCACTAACTCTTAACTTAGCCTATGAAATGAAAGTACCTTCGCCATTACTAATAGAGAAACATCATCACAGTGCTGATGAGCTCCAGTTCCTCAAAATAATCACTATGCAATCACAGACAGATATATATACCACACTATATAGACAGAGTAGAAAAAAGGAAGTTGTTATATCTTTCCGTCACATTCCTTGATAAGTGACTGCATTCAATGAGTAACTTTTCTGCATCCATAAGCTTGGCACCGATTGTGGTAGGTGACTTTATTCATGAAACCACCTTCATTTCTAACTGCTTCTTCCAGTCCCGTGTATTTAGTTTCCTTCTGACGTCAGCGATGCTGCCTTTGGTTGCGAAGCTGACGTTAATCCTCAAACTAACTATCAATGACCTGATCATATAGATGTTTCTTTTTTTCCTACTCTGTTAGATTTACACATCGATATATCAGTTTAGCATAGGGTAGTTAGATGTGACATAAATCACATCAGAGAGAGTATAAAATAACGACAGTAAGTAACTAGGGTATTTTTATCGTGTTACTTTGGGAGGTTACTCTGATTACTGCCTTACTTTGGGTCTGGCGACTCTGAGGTACAAGAACTGTTCTGCAGATTAGTTTGTGAATACTTTGCCATAGACTTTTTCTCGTTAAAAGTATATAGTACTTCATTAATGAGTGACTATAGAGGAGAACTCAGATATATAGATATTGAAAAACAATGGTGTGTTATTGTTATTTATTATTATATCTATAACGTTATTATTATTAAAACTTGATTTACGAGGGAGGGGGTACATTTTTCAAGTGTGATGAAGTATTTATTCGAAGATAAACAGAAAATTTGAAAATGTTGATAAAGATTTAAAGTTATTTATGGGGAATTTTGTGAACCAAAACCAACTATCGGATATTCGATCAAACTTATTTTATCTAATGGAAACCCGATTCTATCAGAGGGTATATTAATTAAATATTTGATAACATTAATAATGATATATAACATTAAAAAAAGATGCTCCTGCTTGTGTTACCATCAAATTATATCACTGTTTTTATTCTTGGTGATAATCTGACACTGACAATTATTCAACTGAAGTCATGTCAAATCACTCTCATAGTGTGTACAGCTATGAAACTTTTCCTCGTGTGTATGCATTCAATTTATGTATTTTATTTCCGAAGAATGCAGTCTGTTTATTTTAGTAACTGTACATGATGTTGTAAAATTGTGAAAAAGAACTCTTCCGTAAGGGAATGTGACAAGTGTCAAATAAATCTAGTTGTATTGCCCCTGTTTATCAGACACAGAAAATGTTGTGAGTCGGAAACATTTTAGACGAACATCAAATGTCTTTACGCGCAAAACATTCGGTATACTCTCATTCACACTCTCTCTATCATACTCTCACACACTCTCTCTATCATACTTATACTTCATACTTACTTATTTTCACAAAATATTGTTATTGGCATTACTAAAAAAGTATTAAACCAAATTGCCTAAAATTTTGTGACACGACTGGTCA
The DNA here is from genome assembly GCA_947561585.1 of Caprella mutica. Lineage (NCBI taxonomy): Eukaryota > Metazoa > Arthropoda > Malacostraca > Amphipoda > Caprellidae > Caprella > Caprella mutica. Next base: position 279,843 of record CANNZV010000571.1, on the reverse strand, counting down.
TTATCCAGGAACCATTTTTTAGATTTTTGGAGCGATCGGGTCAAGGTCCTTCATAAGTCATGAATTAATTGGATGGTCAAGGTCATTTATAAGCGGTGGCTAAGGTCTGCGCTCTACGAGTGCCTCTTCTAGTTGGTAATGGTTTTTGAAGAACTAATTCTGAGAAGTGAGAAATTTGTGACGAAATGGAATATTCAAGTGTTAGATTTGGTTTAGAATTTATTCCATTTTCTTTTAATCTTTTTTGACTAAAATAACACGAGTGTGAAAATTGATCAGAAAGTTCAAAGGGAGTGATATATATCTCTATTTTAGAATTCAATTTATTTTCAATGTTCGATAATTAATTTTTGTGCAAAATTTCAGTATTTCATGAATGCTAAACTAAACATGCTCCTATTTTAATGTTTTCTCAAAGTCGGAGATAATTTACTAATTTGTTGAAAAATGATTTATATTTATGAGTTACTCAGTTTCTTCTATATTCAAAGGGGGGACAGGGGGTCTGATTATCAGACTAGGGGTTTGAAACATTATTGCCGATCCCCCTCATTGTCCCGAGGCTACATCTAGGTAGGCCTTCTTTAGTTTGGCGCCCATTTTCTTCAGCTTCCCTTTGTATCTTTCTTCAATTTCTTCTTCTTATCCATGGGAAAGCAAACTGACTGTGTATGTCTCTTATCCATGGGTAAGCAGTCTGACTGTGTAGGTCTCTTATCCATAGGTAAGCAGACTGATTGTGTAGGTCTCTTATCCATGGGTAAGCAGACTGACTGTGTAGGTCTCTTATCCAAGGGTAAGCAGACTGACACTATTACCTTTGGTAGCCGAGTAGTCGACTCAGTGCATGGACTGTACTTTCACTGTCCCCTCATCTACAAGGAACATCTTATAAACGGTAGCCGGTAAATTGCTCGAAAACAATTGCTCGAAAGACAATTGCTCGAAAACAATTGCTCGAATGAACAATTGCTCGAAAGAACAATTGCTCGAAAGACAATTGCTCGAACGAACAATTGCTCGAATGAACAATTGCTCGAATTATAAAATTGCACAGTTTTCGATTTTATAAAAGTCAGTTATTCATGAAGTGGAGCTGCACCTAACAATCCTTGTTTCTTTTTAGTAACTGATCATTAATCATTCTATAAATGATTTTAATTATTACTCATTGTGCATAACCTTTTTTTTAGACCGTTTGTGTCGTCTCGTATGTAACATGTGAATTGGAATCATGTGGTGAATCATTACTATTCATGTGTTTTTTATCATAAAACCCGAAAATTTATTTATTACTAGCCTTTCTGTATGTGGTACCTCAATAGGTGAAATAACTCAAAGTTTTGGAAGAGTTTTAATAAATCTACAAATTTTTTCGGGTTTTATGAAAAAAACACATGAATAGTACTGATTCACCACATAATTCCAATTCACATGTTACATACGAGATGACACAAACGGTCTAAAAAAGATTATGCAGAATGAGTAATAACTAAAATCATTTATAGAATGATTAATGATCAGTTATTAAAAAGAAACAAGGACTGTTAGGTGCAGCTCCACTTCATGAATAACTGACTTTTATAAAATCGAAAACTGTGCAATTTTATAATTCGAGCAATTTTGTTCATTCGAGCAATTTGATAATTCGAGCAATTTTTCGTTCGAGCAATTGTTTTCGAGCAATTTACCTAGAACCCTTATAAGCACATAAAGTATCAATATATATTCAAATATCTTCAATTTATTTACAGAAAATGTGATTTATCTATAAAACACCCTTTCATTTATCTCTGAACTTAAGAACGAAATTGGCAGCATTCATTTCTCTCTTCCATCAAAGAAACAAAATTGAATGCCAATTTGTGGGATAAATAGAAGGCTCAAAAGTAATTCTTAATTTGCATATATTTTGCTTGGTAAAAAGTAGCACTGAGAAAGGAAATCTTTGCACCTGTGGAGGAGTTTCAAAACAAAACTCTTGCTTCTCTCTCCTGAATTTCTCCATTAATACTAATCCATAAAGAAGAAAGAGAAATGGTTGAGAATTAAGAAAGCTTTGTGCGCGGTTCTTTAATTCAAAGATGTACAATTTAAAGGTTCTTACTTAATTCAGAGTCTTGCGGATAATAAGACTTTTCTTTCATATCCTCCTTATTTAACTTTATATATAATCCAATGAATTATTCACTGTTTTCCACTTGTTAGAACTTCTTCCAATCTTCCGAAATAGTTATTTTAATGCGTAATTATAATATTAAATGAGCCTAGGTTGACATTCATGACTTTATAATAATATTGATACTCCACTTCAAGTTAAATGCCTACATATATGGGAGATAAATAAATAAACTGTTTATCCGTTATTTGCACTGATAATGTGTTGTTGTGTATTTTTAAGCCTTTGTGTTTGTTTATTGTTGTCAAATGTAATTGGAAATTAGAATGAGTTTTGCTGACATTTTGAAGATGTGATATTTATCTCTGGGAGAGATTATATATGAAGAATTAATACTTGATAACTAATAAGGATACTTGAATTAATTATTAATTTTTTATTTGAATATTTTAATAGGTATTACGCATGGAAAAATAATTAATTACTATTATGCATATGTGCTTAGATTCGACGTCAATGCACAAAATTGGTAAAATCCATTTAACTCATATCGTTCTATAACTAATTGTATAGAAATTGGGACCATTGTCGCAGAGTCAAATCACACGGTTTATTGGTGTAGAATCATATTTAATTAAACTAATCTATCTATTATAAATACATACATAGTATTTGCATTGCATTCTACACACACTGTTTGATGGTATAGAATTAACTCTTCATTTTCTCTTCCTCTTTTTGATAGAATACCTATCCATTTTTAAAGGTTTTAGATGATTTATCCTAGTGAATTTTAACTTATTTCATCCTAACTTCCAAAGCTCACCTCCACCGTTAGATCGAATGGTAGTCCGTTATTAAAGCAAGTAAATATGAGAAGATTGTGAATTATTTGGTGGTTTATTTCCGGTGGTTTAAAGAAGATAAATCCTTAGGATTGTCTCCGGGGAGAGAAATAATTTGCGGTAATAAAGCACAGAGTGCAATTGGTTATAGGGCATTAACTCCTGTTACATCCTTCCTCCTATGATTTATCGCTAGGAGAAATCCTCCCCTTATCCCGACACTGTGATTTATGAACTCAATTCATTCTTTCACAGATAGTATTTGGATAAAGTTAGTCTGCTTACATTCTATCTAAATAATAAGCTATAATGTATTTAGCAGAGTGAATCTTTTTGAGTTGGTTTATTATTTTAATGTAAAAAATGGTGGTGTATTAACTATCATCAGCACATTATTATTAATTGATATTCACTATCACTTTCAACAACATATGCCATCATTGTGCTCTCTTAAAACTCTATAATTAATGTGAGTAATAGTCCCTTAATAGTTCATTTCAGAGAAATGGTGGAAGGTCGTAAATTAATTAAATCCTCTCGTTTGTAGTAAATCCTGAGTCAGACTGTAAGAGTCCGATGGCTGATGTATCTGATAGAAAGGGAAGATGCATGTGTAGCGATACTGTAGAGCATTCCTTTCTTCGCTAGCTCACTCTACATAAATAGGCAACTGAATTATTTAACTCACTGTTAATTGCTTAAACGTTACATTTAGAAATTATTCACTTCTTATCCTTAAGAGAATAATATTAGAAAATTTAACAATTGATAACGAATATCAAAATGAGGTTGGTTTTGATATGAGTTTTTGTAATATATGAGTGAAATAAACTGTTAATGTAATTATTTTCTCATTACATTTGTTTTTACATACAGTAATAGTTACACTTATTCAATCGATGTGAACACCAAACTATTCGTCATAATTAGGGTTGTGACAATATGCAGACAAAATCATAGATCTAAAGAATATCATAGACGAAATGAAATGGTTAAACGATTAAATAGTCTTTACATTCTGTCTATAATATTTCCAGGATCTATGATTTTAAACGCATATTGTAACAACCCTAATCATAATACAATTGTTTCTCTCATATTATATTTCAATGTAAGTACTTAACTACGTTTTATGAATACTTATATACTAATTATAAAATTATAAAACTCAATCTATTAGTTTTTTTATCAACCAGTTGAATTTATGTTTATTCTTTACCATCAGACTGTTGTAACCAAACATCATTAGAACGTTTTATTTGCAACTACTTTTTTTTATATCTCGACAATGTGTTTTCCTATACCTTGATATTCACTGTTTGTTTTTTCACACATTCTTCTTACTTTCAATAATAGTTTGTTGTAATTCTCTGCAATAAAATACATGTTTATTCTATATGTGGCGCATAGGCTTTAAAACATGTGTACTTTTTGGAAATGATTACATATGGATAACATGTGATATTTTACACATGATGTTACATCACCATGTGGTAAATTACGAGTTGTTAACAAGTATGGTAATTGACATGTGGTTGTTATGTGGTAAATTAAATATGTATATATTCTCTATATAACATGTTCTTGAAATGACATAGCAACATGTTTTTAACGTGTTCTTGAAATGACATAGCAACATGTTTTTAACGTGTTCTTATGATACTGGATTGATTTAATGTGTATCACTTATTTATACTGTATTGCCACATTATAACCTCTAAATCATATGGTCCCCATATGTAGCAATATGGAATTGTTTGCTGGTTGTTTAGCTAGTGTTCTCATCTGAAGATGATATCAGGGTTATGGAGAATGTATAGCTTTTCCTATAATGAACAGGTTAGTTTGGTTCTCATTATTATACCTATAAATAACTTTAGACACTGAATAGCTTTTCTGTAGCCTCGAGTACTGTCACTTTGAAAATATAGATAATGTGGTCGTAGAGCCACTTCCCATCAAATTCATTTAAATAGTTTCTCCTATTCACCTTCAAATTAATGTCTGTGTTAACATATTTATTTACGGACATTACCACGTTATTATCTCGATAAGATTGTAATAAACTCATTCATATCTTAATTAGAATAATTGCAGTTTGACGTCTGTTTTTAATTGCCTTGATTAAACACGAAAGGTAACTACAATCATTTATCACGTTCACACTATCATTTCACGGTTGTCACGCACCACCGTACACTAATCCCCTTACAGCAAGCAGTCTTGTTTATCCAATCGCAAGCCACGTGGTAATTAATGAATAAACACACTAATTAAATCCATCTGCTGATCAATTCATTGGAAGTTATAATTACTTACCAAACTGTGTGCGCAACTTCACGTATTAGCGTCTCATTAAATTATTTATTCTAAACCAACAATCATGATTGCCAAGCCAAATTAATATTTAGAAATCTAATTGGTTTTTTTTATAGTGTATTGATTTAGATAATTTTAATTCAATTGATAGTTAGATATTTTCGTTACTATTTTTTTTATTATATAAAGTTTGATATTTTAATAGGTTATTTACATTTTGACTTTGACATATTTTCAAAATTCAATTGTATTTTATTTTTCTGATTGACTTAAATAATTTTACATGGTTACTATAAACATAAAAAGGGAGAATGTATAGCAACAATCGGACCCTTTTATAAGAGCTGGTTCCTAATTATTATCTGACTGTACAGTAACTTGTAGCACTTGAGTAATGGTAAATAAATTACAATTACCAAAGTTTGGCAATTAATTATAGAACATCTGAACTTATAATTAGAATTAGTTGGAATAATCTCTACTCTGACGATTATATAACCTCGGACTAATTACTTATGTATGGTTCCATCAAACTTCCGCAGCTTTAGAGGGAAGAGGCTCGCATTTTTGTTTCCGTGTTTTATTTCAATTAAAGCTGCGGGAACTAGTGGAGTAATATCACTAGTTACGGTGTTCTTTTGTAGATGCATTTTATACCGCTTTCGAAACTAAGCAAATGAAACGAGTGAATAATTTCAGAGTATTAAGCGTGCCTTATAACTATCTTATAATGTCTCAGTGGATAATTCTTTTTTTTGTATAGAGTATCAAATACGGGATGACAATTAAACGTCGAATGAAAATCTCAATAGATTATAATAACGCATCAAAATACAGGGTGGCGCAAAAAAAAGGAAACCCATTTTCAAACTAGTTTATTTTACCAACTATCAAACCTAGAAATTTTCTAAAAACGCAGTTTTATTCATTTACTTTTTCTGCATCTAGCATATTAATTTGTTGAGAGCTGAGACAAAAATTAAACATCCTGCAGCGAATTAAAAAAAGGTAAATAAAAAGGGCTTACGCGGGGGCGAAATATACATAAAAAATCACAATAGGTATAATTCATTTCATATCTTATATGGATGTAAAAATATTAAATTATATTTTTTCTGTAACAAATAAAAGACAACTAAAATCTTAATAATCATATGAAAATTTATGTTTTATATAAAATTGATATCTTTAATAAAAATCAGTTCGCCGTTAATTTTTATCTCCTATTCGAAACCCTCAAAATGCAGCTTTCAAAAGAACAGAGTTCATGTTATGACAAGTTATTTAAACACTGCCTCACTTTGAACATAGCTTTCAGGAAAGATTTTTACCAACTATTAAATCATATTGATTTATATTAATAAGCTTAAAACCGAAGAAAAATGGAAGAATTTCGAACAAAAAGCGTTTTGGTCGCTGGAGAACAGAACGAACGCATGAAAACATTAATCTTATTCATGAACTATTTATTGATAATCCAAAAAATACCAATCAGAATGAATGAATTAGACATCACTAAAGACACATTTCACCGAATTTTTAAACACGATTTAAAATATCATCCTTTTAAGATGCATGTAAGGCTTGAACTCTTAGAACTGATTTACTGCACAGTCTAAATTTTTCAAGATGGCTTCTGCAAAGAAATGCTTGTTTTAGAGTAGACATCGTGATTGGTAATGAAGAAGTATTTCCATGAATGAAAGAGTCAATAAACAAAACGTTAATTGAATGAAAAATAGCATTTAAAAAAAATTCTATTACCATATGGAAAAAAATTATACCTATTCTGAAGTCTTTTTGTGTTTTTCGTCATCGCGCAAGCCCTTTTCATTTATATTTTTTCAATTCGCTGCAGAAGGTTTAATTTTAGTCGCACGTTTAACAGATTTTCATGAAAGATGCAAAAAAACTACATTAATAAAACTGTGTTTTCAGAAAATTTCCAACTTTAATAGTTTGTAAAATAAACTACTTTGAATAAGGGTTTCCTTTTTTTTGCGCCACCCTGTATAACCAACTAGATTATGTGCACTCGGTAGAGCGCATACTTTCGCCTCCGCTTTGTCCGTTCTCTTCCAAAATTGGAGAAGCTCTTAACTGAATACTAACCAATCGTCCCACCAAGTTTCATACAATATGGTACAATACTTTTTGAGTTATCGAGTTATAAATGACCTTGACCTTGACCGGATCGCTTCCAAAATTCTACCAAATCGTTCCTGGACATTGACTAATCGTCCCATCAAATTTCAGACAATTTGATTGAATGCTTTTGGAGTTATTGAGTTATAAATGGCCTTGACCTTGATCTTTGACCTTTTACCCGATCGTTCCCAAAATCTAGCAAAATGGTTCATGTATATTGACTAATCGTCCCACCAATTTTCATGCAATATGGTTCAATACTTTTTGAGTTATAAATGACCATGACCTTGACCTTTGACCGGTTCGCTCCCAAAATACTAGCAGCAGGTCACTGGACATGGACCAATCGTTTCACCAAATTTCAGGCAGTTTGGTTGAACAATTTTTCAGTTAAGCGAATAACAAGATGATAAATAAATAAATAAATAAAGTCCGATGAAAATATAACCTTCCGCAAGATTGCGAAGGTAATAAAATAAATATATTCAATGTCATGACATATAGACACAAAAACTGTATAAATTATTTAACTCGTCATTTTATTTCATATCCATGATTCCTGCTGCGTATCGTGGATACCAATTAAAGCGAGACACTTTAGTGCATCAAACTATAGTTTGGATGCACTAAAGTGCATCAGCTTGATGCACTTTAGTGTCCTAGCTATAAGTTTGTTAAAATGATTAGAAAAAATAAAGAAAGAATAATTTCCTCATCATTTTAACAAACTTATAGTTAAGACACTGAAGTGCATCGAAACTATAGTTTGATGCAGAAAAGTGTCTCGCTTTAGAGACAAAACCACTCGAAGCACCTGATGCATCAGTTGGAGTTGTTTATTTTTCTCAGTGCATCTTGGATATTTTCTTTCGCTTTCTTGGTCTTTCCTCCATCTTTCATTTCCTTCATCTTTCATTTCCTTCATCTTTCATTTCCTTCATCTTTCATTTCCTTCATCTTTCATTTCCTTCATCTTTCATTTCCTTCATCTTTCATTTCCTTCATCTTTCATTTCCTTCATCTTTCATTTCCATCATCTTTCCTTTCTGTTACTCATTTTTATTCAAAACAATTTAATGTTTGGATATCTTGTGCTTTATTTTTCATTCATATAAGATCTATCCTAATAATACCCGTCGTGTTTATATTTTTTATTTATTTGGTGTCCGCTTTTAAATACTGTTTGGAAAAAATAGAGCGCGACCAAGCCACTTAGTAAGATTAAACGACTTTAGTGCGACCAAGCCACTTAGTAAGATTTAACGGCTTTAGTGCGACCAAGCCACTTCGTGCAACCACGCCACTTAAAGTGACCCAGCCACTTAGTGCGACCAAACCACTTAATGCGTCACAGCCACTTAGTGCGACCACGCCACTTAAAGTGACCCAGCCGCTTAGTGCGACCCAGCCACTTGGTGTGATTAAACGGCTTTAAGGTACGTTTTGCATGCAGCGATTGTTGTGATCATCGCCCAGCGACAATCGCTGAGCACTAGTACAATGTTATTCCTATGGGGTTGTTTTGCAATGAACGATTATCACTGAGCACTTATTCAGTGTATTCTTTTTGCTGAGCGATCATCGTTGAGCGATAATCGCAACAATCGCTGCATGCAAAACGTACCGTTAGTGCAATCAAGCTAATTATACTGCGTCCAAGTCAATACACACTATACATATATGAGGATAGATAATTAACATGAAGAAAGTAACCGTAATACGCACGGGAATATATTTTATATATATAATTGTTTATCTATGAAATATAATCAGTCTATGCATAAAATTAATTCGAAAATGAATTTAAGCACTGAAGACTATAACATGAAAACCCGTTATTTTTAACGAGAAAATACACTAGTATGTATATAATTGATTCGCTTCAATGAGATGTATCTTATCTAATAGGAAACTTCTACATCTAATTATCTTTTCTATTTGTAGATGTCATTTTTGCCTGCAAATTAACTTGAGCAAATTAACTGAGTAAATATTTAGTTCTAGCTAGCGATGACGTAGGATAAAAATATCTTTGAAGTACATCGTTTTGACGTATTTGACGCTTATTCGATTTTAAGACAACTTATTCAAAGGGATTTCATTTTTAGTGTATATTGTTGTGAAAGTAAATGTGTTTGAATTAATAACCAAGTTCTTTTATTTGATAAGAATAACTTTAACTAAATTGTTCCGATTGCCTTGGAATGACATTTTCATATTATTAATAGAAATAGGATTTTTGGTTACCGAAAATGGCCTTGTGTATTAAATAAAATAGTTATATTCAAGTTACTTTAGAAAATGCAGCTTATATGATTAAATATGTAAGTATAATCATATTAACTAAAACCATTATATAAAATTAAATTCTAATATCATTTTATTCAATATAAACGTATATAGTATATAAATAAAAATATTATATACTATATAAAAAAGATAAATTCAAGTTACTTTTAAAATGTTGTTTTATATGTAATTGTATATATAAGTATCGACTAAAATCATAACATAAAATTATATTTTAATATTATCTTATTTAATATACACGTATATACTATATAAATAAAAATATACTATACTATATAAAATGTGATTGTATATATAAGTATCTACTAACGTAAAATTTTATTTTAATATCATCGTATTTTAGCTAATATAAACGATATATTGTATAAATATTAAATTTAATATATTAATAATATATAAAATAGATAAATTGAAGTTTACTTTGAAAATGTTGTTTTTATATGATTATTTAATGTTTCATTGAATGATTGATGTAATTTTTAGATAGCTCTTTTTGACACTGTTTTTCATAGTTCTGAAAAGTATTCCGATATGGTCTTCTTGGAAACTTATAGCAATTCTTGACAACCATTGTATAGTATATTTTCGGATCATTTTAAGCACAATATTTGATAGTAAGACATAGGACATCTTCAGGTAAGGAGATCTGGAGAAAAGATAGCTACATTTATTAATAAAAAATGGAACGATGAAACCTGTATAAAGGAAAACTTGTTACATAAAAATACTTATCATATATAAGTAAATCATATTAACTAAAATAATTACAATTTTTTTTAATTTAATATTATTGTGTTTCAGATTAAACATGTCTTATTATATAAAAATACATCTTAATATGTATTATCAAATTTTAATTAAATCTCACTATATTATCATAATCATGTCAATATGACTCATAGCTCATTCATTTCAATGAGTTGTATCTAAACTAAGAGAAAAATTCTACATCGAATTATCTGTTCTATTTGTAGAATCATTTTTGCTTGCGAATCAACTTGAGCAAATTAGATATTTAATAACTACTACTTCTCTAGTTTTTAACCATTGAAATTACGATTAAGTAACCCCTCCCACCACTGACCCGAGTGTGAACTGCTTCTTAAGAACATGATTAGGCCTCTAAGTCTCCATCTGGTGAACACCCCCTGGGAATATCACCTGGAATGGATTCAGGAATTTCCCTGGTGGTTAGGAGTGCAGAAAGTCGAGGATAAGAGTTATAGGATGAGGCAAAGTACTTAGGAAGGTTATAGACGCTCTACTTCCACCCCTTCAATCGAATTGCTGTGCAAATGTAACCTCATTGCCAAAAGAGAGACACGCTTCTACTTACACTCATGTCTTAGCTGCATCAGATATAGTTAGCTTGTGTAGCTTCATTGCAAGATATTTAGCTTGTTTAGCTTCATAGTAAGATATTTAGGTTGTGTAGCTTCATTGCAAGATATTTAGCTTATGTAGCTTCATAGTAAGATATTTAGCTTGTGTAGCTTCATAGTAAGATATTTAGCTTGTGTAGCTTCATAGTAAGATATTTAGCTTATGTAGCTTCATAGTAAGATATTTAGCTTGTGTAGCTTCATAGTAAGATATTTAGCTTGTGTAGCTTCATTGCAAGATATTTAGCTTATGTAGCTTCATAGTAAGATATTTAGCTTGTGTAGCTTCATAGTAAGATATTTAGCTTGTGTAGCTTCATAGTAAGATATTTAGCTTATGTAGCTTCATAGTAAGATATTTAGCTTGTGTAGCTTCATAGTAAGATATTTAGCTTGTGTAGCTTCATAGTAAGATATTTAGCTTGTGTAGCTTCATAGTAAGATATTTAGCTTGTGTAGCTTCATAGTAAGATATTTAGCTTGTGTAGCTTCATAGTAAGATATTTAGCTTGTGTAGCTTCATAGTAAGATATTTAGCTTGTGTAGCTTCATTGTAAGATATTTAGCTTGTGTAGCTTCATAGTAAGATATTTAGCTTGTGTAGCTTCATTGTAAGATATTTAGCTTGTGTAGCTTCATAGTAAGATATTTAGCTTGTGTAGCTTCATAGTAAGATATTTAGCTTGTGTAGCTTCATAGTAAGATATTTAGCTTGTGTAGCTTCATAGTAAGATATTTAGCTTGTGTAGCTTCATAGTAAGATATTTAGCTTGTGTAGCTTCATAGTAAGATATTTAGCTTGTGTAGCTTCATTGTAAGATATTTAGCTTGTGTAGCTTCATAGTAAGATATTTAGCTTGTGTAGCTTCATAGTAAGATATTTAGCTTGTGTAGCTTCATTGTAAGATATTTAGCTTGTGTAGCTTCATAGTAAGATATTTAGCTTGTGTAGCTTCATTGTAAGATATTTAGCTTGTGTAGCTTCATAGTAAGATATTTAGCTTGTGTAGCTTCATAGTAAGATATTTAGCTTGTGTAGCTTCATAGTAAGATATTTAGCTTGTGTAGCTTCATAGTAAGATATCTAGCTTGTGTAGCTTCATAGTAAGATATTTAGCTTGTGTAGCTTCATAGTAAGATATTTAGCTTGTGTAGCTTGATAGTAAGATATTTAGCTTTTTCATCGTATTATATTTAATTGTGAAATTTAATCTACAAAATGACATCTTATAATTTCATTATTTGACTGGTAATATTTATTTATTTGTATACATAATCTTACTATTCGCATAACTCAAAAAGTATTCAACCAAATTGCTTGAAATTTAGTGAGACGACTGTTAATTATCCAAGAACCATTTTATTAGATTTTGGGATCGATCGTGTCAAAGGTCAAGGTCATTTTCAAGTTATGTATTCCCGTGAAATGAATTTAATAATATAAAATAGGTATTTCATACCATTTTAATTTATAATACCTAATAGGATAAACTTAACTTGATAAAGTTTCATATCAAAGTAATTAGTATAATATTTTCAATTTTAGTGTCATTTTCAAGATCATTTTGACGGTAGAGTTTTTAAAATGTTCGAATTACGCCCACTCGTACTCAATAGATGGCGCTGATGCTCTAATATGCTCTTTTATTGCTCACTTAAATACGTACTTCATTTTAATGAAAGTATGATTTCGACTGAAGGTCCTTCTGAAAAATGAAATAAACATAGTTTTTTGAGTAATTATGTTGATACTCTAATATTTCATGTGATATTTTGGTGATTAGTTTATAAAACTCTGTGAAATATTCGAATATTTGTGTATTAGGGCCTTGAATATTACCTATCATATCTGTTGGTTATTGAAGTGACTGTTATTATTAAGCTGGAAACAGTTCAATTTCGAATATTTCTAAAAAATGATTATTTATATAAAATTTACATTTTCTATAAGAATTAATCACACTTATTATTAAACAAATTTTGTAAAATTTACAATTTTAACAAAATGAGTTCAAAATAATAACAAATAATTTAAAATATATTACCATAGCTCATTGAATGTAGTTAATATTTATATTTGCGGTGCTTTTATTTTCGTTGATGAGTCACCCTGAAATTTTATTAATACTATTAATCAATAATCTCTCATCTAACTTCTTAAAGTAATAATTAGGGTTGAGACAATATGCTTTTAAAATCACAGATCCCGATAATATTATAAGAGAGAATTATACTATTCTAAACTATTTCTTTGTTTCGTCTGTGATATTTTTAAGATCTCTGATTTTAAAAGCATATTGTCACATCCCTTTAAAAATAACCAATAGATCTTATATGCCAACGTCCATCTGTAATTAATAATTTGTTAATATCGACGGTTTCACTCAATATTTGTTGCCTCGTTTCGATATTTTGAGACGTGTTTTAAGGAGAAAATGATAAAAATGTTGTAATGATATTGGAGTTAAACTTTGGTAAAGGGGCATTTAAGCTTCCACTGAGATTGTCGAAGCTATTCTTCCTTTTCTGTTATTTTATTGAATGTTAAAAATGTGGTGTTGTAGATAATTGAAGTAAATAGATGTAATAAATAGGAAATTAAGTAGAAATACTTGCATTGACTTATTTAATTGCATAATTTCCTTTTTTTTAACAAAAAAGACAATCGATTCAAACAGTGCTTCAAAATTAATCTCCTTTTTTGTCCAAGTATTTATTTGATAACATTTAGTGAAATAACAGAAAGGAAAGAAAATTAGATGATCTCAGTGGAAGCTTAAATGCACCTTTACACAAACTGTTATTAATTAACTGCGTAAAATTCTACAATGAAAATGTGAAAATCAAACTAAGCTTTTCATGCATTGTGACATTTATTTTATAGTCTAGGGATAAAGCTACCAGTATTTTATTTACTTTCTACACGGCGAACGTGATTTCAATTGTACAAAATGCAGTAGATATATACACGTATAAAGTATAAAATTAGTTCCATGGAGTAGTAATATTTTACATTAATGATGTGATTTTACTTATAAATTCTTCATTATACCAAACCATACAGCAATTATTTCCTGAACTATGGCTGATAATATATTCATATTATATATTCCACTAGGACATCTATCCATTGCAGCTTTAATATGCCTAGTATATCTCTGCACTGTATAAGAATTAAACTTCATCGCAATGATTAACTCTAAGACAAAGTTTTAAATACCGAATAAGTTTATAAACCTTCTTCTGCCATGTTTTTGAGGTTAAAAGTCTTGAGAGTAGCTTTTCTGCCTGATTTATCAGTTGAGCACATCTCCTGTAAAGTTGCAAGGCACACAGTCCTGACATGAGATATGCTAAGTTTCTCTTCATGCTAAACCATCGCTTTTAACACATCACAAATATTGCGGAAGCTTTCAAAGAATTTGTGATGCGTCTCCCCAGGACTCCTTTTATTTCGCCACACACACCAATATTTTGCTGGCGAATTGAGCCTCTGTTTCAGTTTATTGTATTGAGAACTTCCTTCGCTAGATCTGAATATTGCGATACAAATACCCAGTCTGTGATGTCTTACGCTATGAAAGAAATAAAACCAACTCTATTGATAGCAATATTGAAATATAATTACATGAGTTATGTATTAATTTGATGTTTATATTTACTTGAAATGCTATATTTAACATTTTAAAATATATTCAATGATATTTTATGAATGATATCGTATAGATAAATAGTAACTCTCTCTATCTCAACTCTCTGTAACTCTCTCCACTCTCAGAGAGTTGTCTCCTTCTCACCAACTGGTGGTGAGTTGCCGTGATTTGGGTACTAGCGGCTCAGGTCACTACGCTACCGTTAGACTGATAGTACAGGATGTCAATGACCACTATCCCCACTTTCCGGAGACTGTCCTCATCACCCAGGTAAATTAAATGTATTAATCTATTTTTTATAACTTTTTTTATTTTAAAAGTCAATTTTTAAAACTTTTAATTATTATGTTTAACTTAGAATTTTTATCAGCTTCTTGAATGAATTCAAGTAAAAAATATATAATTATTCAGAATATTTCGGTCAGAATAAACTGAATTAATAATATTTGATATTTATAGATGAAATAATTTCTCTTGGTGTACCTATATGATATATTGGTGGTTGGTGGTGGTCTTGCCTATATGATATATTAATATAATGTATAGGGTAAAGGACGAATTATCGGCCGGTTTCACATCTTCGGTCATATAAGATAAAATCCATATAATAATTATTATATTTTGGTATCTACTAATTAAAATGAAATTATTTTGGAATAGTTTTCCTTCTTAAATGACCGAAGATGTGAAACCGACCGATAATTCGTAACTTATCCCATTGATATGAGGTAAAATAATAATAGGTAAAATAAATGTGTTAAATATCTAATAAAAATGAGTAACTTCAACAATAATAACTATAATCACATTTCTAATTAGGTACATTCTATTTTTCACAGGTTGGTTCAGATGCCTCGGTTGGTAGTGACGTCATAAGAGTGAAAGCTACGGACAGAGACACTGGGGAGAATGGAAGACTGTCATACTCTATTGTGGAGGGTGAGTGTGATACCCCGCAGGTATCATGGATACCAAGATCGAAAATGTGGAACCATTCGGTAACTCAGAACTTACCCTAGTGAGAATAATAGCTATTTCTGTATCAACAAATATAACACGTTTCTATCTTAATATTATTTAAAACTTATTGAGCTCTTATGTAACGAACTATTATTAAAATCATGTAACATCTCACCACTATATATTTGTTTATCTATAAATGGTTCATTTCTTTTATAGATAGAATTTGAACATTGAATTAAATTTATAACTTGAAAATAGAAATGAATACATTTGAATTATTATTGCTTCTGAAGTCTTTTGTTACAATAATTCATTAACTGTCTTACTTCAAATAGATTGTATTTACATGAAATTTCATCTGTTCTGTATATAAAAAGAAATAAACACTTGACACCGTAAATACAAAGTATTATTCCACGGGAACAAAGTTTTTGATGTGTGTAATTGCTGTGCCAGTCTTTATGAATACTAAACATCTTATGACCCTTCCATATCACTAGAACCTAATGAAACATCATTATACTTCTAAAACTTAAACTAATTACATTGGAGTTCTTTGCCACTGTAACGACCCTTACTTTTCAAAACTCCCATATGCCCAAATTAGTTATTCTGCTGAGACTTGCTCAAGTGTCACTAACTTCATCATTAGTAGGTAATTATTAGTGCAAACACACTCCCTAATGTGTTTTGAAACTCTAGCCCTAATTGGTTAGGACTGTCCATTGTCTTTCAAATTGCTCATTGGAATACATTCTGATTTATCCACTGGTGATTTCTTGGTTTAAATTATCTAACGGAAGAACTTCAGTTTAGGGTAAGTTACGAATTATCGGTCGGTTTCACATCTTCGGTCATGCATTAAAGAACGATATTTTAATTATTATTTTATTTTTATTATTATATAGTTTTTTCTCATATGACTGAAGAAGTGAAACTGACCTATTATTCGGTAACTTACCCTTTTCATTTTTAATTGCTTCATCTCTGTAATAAATTGATTTAGTTATATTTTTCTATCGTTTGATTGTGAAATATATTTCAGTGATGTACATTTGTTACATAAAAAGCTGTTGTAAAGCTAGTGCAGTAATATATATTCTATTATTATAACTAATAATATTGAAAGACAAGGCATTTACTCTCAACAGATTACTCATCTTGAAGAGAATAAAATAGATAAGCTCTGCACTGTTAGTTATTTTATTTTATTTTAATAGCTTTCCAATTGTATTATCATTCAATTTATCATCAGCAAGAGGTTTATGTATGAAATGCTAAGAAAAATACATTTAATAAGTGATTAATTTGCATATTATTTACTTTTTCTTGATGATGTATTGTATAATTTGAAAGCTAGAAAAGCTAAAGATGTTCATATCTCATACAAACTACTGATGTTTATTGTTCACATATTCCTCCTAAGACAAGATGTTTCTTTCTCAGGTAATTCTGCTGGCATTTTCTCTATATCTGTGGACATAGGAACCATTCACCTGACATCAGACTTGTCTTCATCCGACACTAAGGAGTTCCTGCTCCTTGTCAGGGCTACAGATCACGCCCCCATTCCTAGATCTGCGTCACTGCCCGTCAGGATTTCAGTCCTCCACTCCTCCGACACCCCCACCCTAGGTTCCTCCACCCTAGTCAATCAAGTGGTGGAGGTGAGTGAGTGGTCACCCCCGGGTGAAGTGATTGCAGTTCTAGCTAATTTTTCGATGGTGTCACCCCTTCAGTTCGAGATAGAAAGCATCTTCGCTCCGTCACAATGCCATGACACGCACAGCGCCTTCACCCTGTCTCCGTCAACTGGGGTAGTGAGTCTGGTGTCTGAACTGGATCGAGAGAGATGCCCCTGGTACAACCTCACCATTTCTGCCTCAAACACCGTGAGTACTGAATAAGATTCATATTTCATCAAATAAAGTGTCTTCAGATATAGGAATAATTCCGTCTCTTAATTTTTTTCAGTATGAAGTTACGAATTATCAATCGGTTTCACATCTTCGGTCATATAAGGGAAAACGATATAATAATAATAATTTTATTTTTATTTGCATCTATGATACCTGCAGACATCATGGATACCAATTAAAATCAAATTTAAATACTAATTAGTTTATCGTTTTTTCTTATACTACCGAAGATGTGAAACCGACCGGTAATTCGTAACTTACCCTATTAAAAATATTTTTAAAATAGTTTCTGAATAGCATATGTTTTCCTGTGCATGTAACTCCCAGGAGAATCTCTTTGGTGCTCCATTTATCGGCCACACAATCAGCCGTGAACGGAGATATTAGTCTGCAAATGGATAGGGACAATTGTCTTAATTATTCAATGCGACTCGATTGTTTGAGTCAACACCTATCAGCAGTTGGAAACAAAGCGCCAATGATGTTACTGGTGATTACCAAGAACAATTTGAATGTTATACTATTTCATTCAATTAATTACATCTACTATATATAATTTATTTTAATTGATATGTATTGTGGTGTGTTGAATATAGAATATGAGTGTGATCTTACCATACTTTTCAATGCTTTTATTTATTTATTGAATTTATCTAAATTATGTTCCTTGATTGTACATCGACATAATTCCTGCAGATTTGGGATAAATTTCTTTTCCAAAAATTTTTAGCTTTTTAATTCTCATCTGATGTTCTAGACATTGAACATGGAGTGCTGCCACACATTAAATTATTGAAAAAAGAACGAATGAAAACTCTGTTGGAATCAACTATGATATAATTTTTAATTAAATGCCATTACTTCCATGGGCATCAAACCCCAAACCACTTCCAATTTTAAACTATAACTTTAAAGTTATTTTATATTCTTTTAGATTCTTACCTCAGAGATTTTTCAACCGATATTCATGCCGTAGTTTTCCATATCTTAGTAAAATTAACTTTATTGTATAGTATTTTATACAAATAAATAGATAGTACGGTGTATTCAGCTAACAGCAATGTTTACTATATGTTAAAGCTCAGCACATAGTTGTGTGAGAAGTTTTAGAGGTCTCGAAAGCAATAGATTCCAAGGCACATAGCTCAGAGTCTATTGGTCTACAGTAATACAAACAATGTCAACAATGTTAGAGATATACGACATGTTCTGTGAGTTCGATAGATTGCCTGCCACGTGAACTTCTGGGATGTTAACTTACAGTTTACTGTAGTGAAACGACCTACAGTGTGTAGAACACGTAACTTATAGTGTCTACAGGCCTCATAATCTACAGTGTCTACCGGCCTCTCTATCTACAGTGTCTACAGACCTCATCATCTACAGTGTCTACAGGCCTCATCATCTACAGTGGGCACAGGCCTCGTCATCTACAGTGTCAAGAGGCCTCATTACCTACAGTGTCTACAGGCCTCATCACCTACAGTGTCTACAGGCCGCATCACCTACAGTGTCTACTGGCCTCATCACCTACAGTGTCTACAGGCCTCATTACCTACAGTGTCTACAGGCCTCATCATCTACAGTATCTACAGGCTTCATCACCTACAGTGTCTACAGGCCTCATCATCTACAGTGTCTACAGGCCTCATCACCTACAGTGTCTACTGGCCTCATCATCTACAGTGTCTACAGGCTTCATCACCTACAGTGTCTACAGGCCTCATCACCTACAGTGTCTACAGGCCTCATCACCTACAGTGTCTACAGGCCTCATCACCTACAGTGTCTACTGGCCTCATCATCTACAGTGTCTACAGGCCTCACCTATAGTGTCTACAGGCCTCATCATCTACAGTGTCTACAGACCTCATCATCTACAGTGTCTACAGGCCTCATCATCTACAGTGTCTACAGACCTCATCATCTACAGTGTCTACAGACCTCATCATCTACAGTGTCTACAGACCTCATCACCTACAGTGTCTACAGGCCTCATCACCTACAGTGTCTACAGGCCTCATCACCTACAGTGTCTACAGGCCTCATCATCTACAGTGTCTACAGGCCTCATCATCTACAGTGTCTACAGGCCTCATCACCTACAGTGTCTACTGGCCTCATCACCTACAGTGTCTACAGGCCTCATTACCTACAGTGTCTACAGGCCTCATCATCTACAGTATCTACAGGCTTCATCACCTACAGTGTCTACAGGCCTCATCATCTACAGTGTCTACAGGCCTCATCACCTACAGTGTCTACTGGCCTCATCATCTACAGTGTCTACAGGCTTCATCACCTACAGTGTCTACAGGCCTCATCACCTACAGTGTCTACAGACCTCATCACCTACAGTGTCTACAGGCCTCATCATCTACAGTGTCTACAGGCCTCATCATCTACAGTGTCTACAGGCCTCATCATCTACAGTGTCTACAGGCCTCATCATCTACAGTGTCTACAGGCCTCATCATCTACAGTGTCTACAGGCCTCATCATCTACAGTGTCTACAGGCCTCATCATCTACAGTGCATACACATTTCATTGTATTTATCAAACATTGATCCAGGTCTCTCCCTAAATCTACATTGTACAGTGTATTTATTCACTATCCACAGTTTCCCCAGTATCACATCCACTGGTGCAAGGCCATGTCCCCCTCTAGGTGGCGGTAGAAGTTTAGCGGCTAAGGATACAGAGAGAAGGTGTGCATGAAGTGGCCGTAGTTCTCCCTTAGAGCAACAAGCTGTGTCCCAGTTACTTAGTGCTCATAATAGCTTGCTGAGGGAAGGGCAAAAGTTATAGCGGATAAATCTTAGCTGTGGAGAGGAGGGACCTCTTTCAGTTCCTCTGTGAATTATGGTGTGGGGGAGAGGGGGCGGTGGGGGTTAGAACAATGGAATGTGAATGGACTTACCATGAATACGGAATCTTCTTTGCCGATTCTTATTGTTTCTTGCGCAAACGTTAAGGTCGATTAGGATATTTTCAGCTTTTCAAACAAGAAATACGTACAAAACTGGTAAATGATGAATATATTGACGGTAATCGTTTGGATTTTGTGCTTATTATTGTTTTTTATTATGCTAATTGGTTTTCATTTACAAAATTCAAACTTAGCTTCGATAATATGTGATACAACTAAAAAATGGTCGCAAATAACATATAGACCAATATGTACGAGTTTAAAAATATTGTTTCCTATAATAATATAATTCTTAATTTGAAGATAATAGTACATTCAACTGCAGGAAATTAGTTACAAATTATTGTTTTTTTTTATTTAATTTAGAAACACATAAATTCTTAATGTGCAGTCGTTGGCCATATAATATGTAACTAGAATACATTAATTGAAATTTCTTTGTTTTTTCATATTATAATAGTTGAAATAGTTTCTGTGTTACAGCATCTTAGAAAAATTGATACGAAATTAATATTTTCAGTTGAATTTAGTAATATTTCTAGAACGTTAATTTGCATAACTTTACATGAATATAATGCCTCGTTAGTTCAAACAGTCTTCTTTAAAATCTTGAAACATTGTTCGTAACTGTGCGCTTTTTTTATTTTCTATATCTTTGAATATTTTATTAAACATTACAATTCTTAAGGTTTGAGTATAAAATCATTATGTAGCTAATATATATTTTTTGATAAACTTGGCAATAGTAATTTAAAATTAATTTTTATTAGTATCCTTGATACCTGAAGATATCATGGATACCAATAAAAAAAAATTTGAATAATAATCACTATTATTTCGTTTTTTCTTATATGAGCTTTTGGTGCTAGAACATTTCGTCGCAAACAATTTTTCTAATGAATTTGCCATCTTCTATTATTCTGAAATGAATTATTCCACTTTTTGAAATAATTTATTTAACATTTGAAATAAATAAAAACAATAAAATAATATCAAGACTTGGTATCAACAATATGAGTAATTTATATAAATCTTAAAATCTCAGATCAAAACAACTCAAAATTTATTGATGAGATTTGAAGAATTTACAAGATTGGTAAAAATTGGGTTGAATTAATTTAAATATATACATATATATAAAATGTAAATGTAACAAAATCTATACTATAATAAGAGCCGGGTTTGTCTGTCTGTTCGTGTGTCACAAAATGGGTTAAACAGTCATTCTATCAACAGCGCCTCATAAAAACAAACGGTACTTGAAAATAAAAACTAATGATTTGCTGCAGTTATCATTGATACGGAGGTTCTAGATAATTTTTTTTTTAAATATAAGAGTTTTGACCCTAAAAAGTACAAAATATAATTTTTATAAATTAAATATATTGTATATATATAATAATATATAATCTTAAACCATTATATTAATTGAATTCTCACTAAAAGAACAACAGGTACGTACTCTACTACACCATTTTAGCTTCAAATTAAAAAAATTCAAGTTAAAATTAAAATTACTCAAATTCAAATTAAAGGAAGTGAATTTCGAATTAAAATTAGTCAAGTTCAAATTAAAAAAAATCAATTTCAAATTAAAAGAGTTCAATTTCAAATTGAAATATCGTATTTTTCACTGTTAAACTCTCAACTCTGAAATAAATAAGGTTATTTCACAAATAAGAAGTTTTCAATATATATTCAATAATGGAAATAATAAGTTTTATTTCATCATGTATTTATTCGTCCAATTCATAACAAGTTAAAATATATAAAATCGGTCAAAAGTTCATGTATAATGAATACAGTAGAATATTCATATTATTCTAAAGATTTATCAGATGGTTGAATTGATTTTTACTTGAGTTCATCTTCCATTTTTTATGATATTTTATAAAATAAGAATGAAATTTTAATTTGTACTTGAGTTATTTTTATTTGAAATTGATCTATTTTACTTTGAAGTACACTTTACTTAATTTGAAATTGATTTTTTTAAATTTGAACTTGACAAATTTTAATTCACTTCCTTTAATTTGAAGTTGACTAATTTTAATTTAAAATTGATTTTTTTTATTCGAGGCTAAAATGGTGTAGTATAAATAAAATGTATTTAAAATATATATATGCGAGTATAGACAAAAAAAAATAGAAAAATGTCCGTAACGAACTGTCCACGACGAATCTTTTCTTCACTCTTCGATATTTTTTCTTTCTGTTTACAGGTACAGTCAACTACAGCCTGGGTGGCAGTGGCTGTGATTGATGAGAACGACTGTAGTCCTATCTGGCAATCCATTACTTACCAGGGATCTGTCAGGGAAGATGCGCCAGTACACCAGGTCATCCACCAGATGTTACCAGGCGAAAAAGACCCGCTATCTGTTAGGGCGACTGACAGAGACTCAGGGGCTGGTGGAACTGTAAAGTACTCTCTACCAGTACACTCGTCAGCTGCTAATTACTTTACTGTTGATGAACTGACAGGTGAGGTGGTGATTATTGTGGTGATTTAAATGATGAATCGTTTAAAATTCTGGTGATCTAAAAATTGAGTTATTCTGGTGAATTAAAAGGTGAGTTATTCTGGTGATCTAAAAGGTGAGTTATTCTGGTGAATTAAAAGGTGAGTTATTCTGGTGATCTAAAAGGTGAGCTGTTTAATTTTATTGTGAGTTACAAAGTGATTTGACTGTTGAATGATGAGTAAATGAATCTTATTGATTTTCAACTCCCAAGTCCTCGAACTCATTACTCATGTTTTACCTCATTTCATCACTTGAGTATTATCTCATATCTATTATCAATTCACTTAATTTATCATAGCACCTTATGATAAACTATTTAATGAATGTACCTACCTAACATTTCCATTCAATATTCCCATTGAAATAATGTAACTCTTTCTAAATCAGAAGTAAAATCTTCATTTACGATCCTTATTTCTAATTCTTAAATCCTTTCAGCTCTATTCATAAATAAATAGCGCTGGATTTATTCCGAATGCTTGGGAAGTCTTACAATAATTTCGGACCTGAATGGCGGGGTGGAATTATATCTTTAATAGTTAGAATTAATATCTCATCAGAACTAAATAGAATTTTGTATTAAATGAAGAGAAGTTTGTTACAAATGCTTTGATTCTGTAATTAGAATTAATGTATTTAAGTTAGGTGAAATTCAATACACATGTATTAGAGATATGATGCATAATGCAAAACTATTAGAGATATAATTCATATCATTTGCATTATATCTTCAAATCAGTTTGTATGTTATTACAAGTTGGTATATTGTGCTTTAATCTAAGTAATTAATTTGATGTTTAACGTCTTGCTTCCGAACCAAATCCAATATAGCTAACGTTAAAAGGAAATTAAATACAAGGGACTGGAGGAAGCAGTCAGTATGGAAAGTCGCTCCGTTAACAAAATCACCTACCACCAGTCGGTGACAATGCTCATGGATGTAGGAAAGCTACTCCGTGAATGCAGTCACTTCCAAAGATTCCGAAGCAACATATTTTACACGCACATAATTGGTATACTTCAAATACTCCAATTTCACATTTCCAAAAGGGAACTTGATTAATTGTTATGCTTGTATTTATTACTGGGTACACGACTACAAATTTGTAAGATTCAAAAATAATAGAAAATTAGAAAACTTTTATTTGTGAAATTAGCATTATGATGATAGTAAACTGTCTCTTAATAGTACTGAATAGTACTGTAGTTACTATTGCTAGAGTACTGCATTTTAACTTAGAATTAGGTTGCTATAACATATATGCTAAAGTTTATACAGATTAATATCTCGCCATTTTCCTTTAAATGAAGTAAATAGCGGTTAAATGATTAAATCTATTGGAAACCATCCCAATTAATTCAAATGAAAAGGAAATTAACGTCAATGGACAGGAAATTACCTTTTTATCGACTCTGACAAAATTCACGCCATGCCATTTCTAAACTGAATGGCTCTGCTCTCATATATGATATCATTTAACTATTTATATGATATTTCTTTTATTTATTTATTCGTCATCTATGAGAATCTTTATTATTTATTTAAAATAGACTAATTTGTTTGTCGGAAGTTTTGAAAGATGAATTGTGTGAAGTGAAAAAATACAATTAATTCACCTTGCATTTTTATTGTAATTAAAAATATTGTCTGACTTTCTCATTTTATAATCATTTTCACCCCATGTTATTGTAATCACTTGACATTCTTATATAATAAAGAATTTTAATTACCTCTTTATTGGTACAGCTAATATGTAGAAATATTTATTGTGCCTATCTTTGTGTGCTTTATGTTACTAGGGTAAATACTTGATTATCTCCCCAATATATCCATCTCATTGAATGCATTTGATTACAATGATTGGGATTTTTAATCCGATTGTAACAGGAGATTGAATATATATATATATGTATGTATCCCACGAATTTACCAGCCCTAATCTGTGTGCAGAATAATAGCAGAGTTTTTTTCAGTAGAATAGGCATTGCTTTGAACCTCCTAACCAATTGCAGTGGACAAAGCAAAAGAGACGTGGCCAATGTATTTGTTATTCCGCCATTATTTCCAGAGCTGATCAGAGATTTGGTTGGTTTGTTTTTCAATGCCACGGCTACTCAATCTCAATGAAGCCTCAGAAAAGAGGCGTGCCTTCTACAGTTACCAGATATAATCACCTGTACACCTGCCTTCTACAGTTACCAGGCCTAATCACTTGTACACTGTACAGGGGTGCCTTCTACAGTTACCAGGCCTAATCACTTGTACACTGTAGAGGGGTGTCTTCTACAGTTACCAGGCCTAATCACTTGTACACTGTAGAGGGGTGTCTTCTACAGTTACCAGGCCTAATCACTTGTACACTGTACAGGGGTGCCTTCTACAGTTACCAGGCCTAATCACCTGTACACTGTACAGGGGTGTCTTCTACAGTTACCAGGCCTAATCACTTGTACACTGTAGAGGGGTGTCTTCTACAGTTACCAGGCCTAATCACCTGTACACTGTACAGGGGTGTCTTCTACAGTGTCCTAAGAGTTTGGTAAACAGGCCTAATCTCATGTACTATATTGAACGGTTCTAGGTAAATTGCTCGAAAGACAATTGCTCGAACGAACAATTGATCGAATGAACAATTGCTCGAATGAACAAATTGCTCACAGTGTTCAAATCAATAAATGACAGATAATCATAAGTTAGATCACTTCAATTAGCTGCACCTTACTGTTCTGGTATCTAATTAGTAATTTATAATAACTCTATTTAATATTTTTCATCGCTATTTACCATCAATCATAATATATACTGTTTTCAAATTATTATCTTCCTGGTTTTCTTATTTTTATTGAACAGAATTACTGCACCAATAATTTTGGGTGCAGTAATTTTCGTTTTTTGTCAGTCAGTAGCTTCACTGGGCTCCGACGAGATGTTCTCAGGCCTAGGTTAGGTTTGCTAGGTTTTAGCAACTCGGGCTATGGTATAATTACTAACTACAGGGTATGCTCGCTCGCAGATACTTTGTGACGTCATAGAAGTGAATAAATAAATAAAGTTCTACCTAAGTGATCTATTTCAATATATGACATGTAAAGTATTTCAATCCATGATGTTATAAATTCCATGAGACTTTTATTATCTATACTAATAATTTCCTTAGTGTATTTATTAATTTATTTATTTATTTGGTGTCCGCTTCTACACGACGGGTATTAAACATGAAGAATATAACTATGATACGCACAGGAATATATTGACTTGATGTTTAAATTCCCCTGTTTTCATTCAATTTTTAAATGTATTTTCTCTATAAAATAAATTATACTATGCAGAAAATATAATTCCACACCAAAGTGAAGTGATTTGGGTTCCTTCTTAGATTATCGGCGAAATATTCCTATGTTATTCGTACGGGAGAAAAGGTAGGTGGTAGAACATCCCTTACAGCTGACTATTTACTTACGCTTGGAAAATTCTAAGTCAATATTTCGATACCTAGTATCTAAACGCATTCACTGATAAAAAGTTCATTGAAATGTGTATTCAAATAAAAAATTTACGAGCAATTTAATTAGAAATAACGTCAATTAAGAGACAAATCTGTAAATTAGGTAACCTGTACAACATATTTTTATGCGAGAAATTTGAAAGATTGGTTACCAAATAACTTAAAGTTCTCTCAGTTTTGGGAGTATAACTTATTATTGAAGTAATTTTTGTTTATTTTATAACTTTTCTATCTTATGATAGGATTCTGAAACCGAACTAGGTATGGGGAAATTAGGTAATTAAAATTCTGAAACTAGTTACTATATATTATTTTATCTTATATTAATTAAAATAAATATAATTATGATATTGATATGATTGATATCTTGTTTCGAAACTAACTACTTATTTTGTATTATGTTATATCTTTAATCTTGTAATAATACATAAACCAAATACTTAGGTTTCTGAATCCTATTCTAAGATAGAAAAGTTATAAAATAAATAAAATTACTTCAATAATAAGTTATACTCCCAAAACTGAGAGAACTTGATGTTATTTGGTAACCAATCTTTCAAATTTCTCGCGTAAAAATATGTTGTACAGGTTACCTAATTTACAGAATTGTCTCTTAATTGACGTTAATTCTAATTAAATTGCTCATAACTTTTTTATTTTAATACACATTTCAATGAACTTTGTATCAATGAATGCGTTTTGATATTAGGTATCGAAATATTGACTTATAATTTTCCAAGAGTAAGTAAATAGTCAGCTGTAAGGGATGTTCTACCACCTACTTTTTCTCCCGTCGATAATTTCGCCGATAATCTAAGAAGGAACCCAAATCACTTCACTTTGGTTCATTAAAAGTAACCTAATAACGGGTAACAAATAGCTATTGATGATGACCCGTTATTTTAAACGGGAAAGTACACTAGTATATATATATAAAACGCTAAAATTATTCAATTAATTAATGTTTATGTTTATTAAATCTTATTTACCGTTTTTCTCATTGCTTAATATTACCTAAATAGATTAAAATATTCTATATGATAAGATACTTTCACAATAAATTTGCTGGGCAAGTGACAACATTTCATAATACCATCGTCTATGATTGACTGTATGAGGGGCTGCAGAAAAGAAACTCAATTTCGTCTCTTCTACGGGGATACCGTGTAGAGTTATTATACCACGGGCTATGGGAACTGTTCCCGACACATTTAGCGTGAGCACTGGTATTCGTGCCACTTCTTTTTATTAACTTTTTTTTTCGGTAGCTCTTATCTGGTTGACTCTTCTTCTTCTTTCACATTAAGCAATTGACTATTTAAAAATTTACTTATTTGAGCAATTTTTAATTTAATATGGCCGAAAGTCGGTTTATAATGGAGTGAAATCTATTCCATTAGCTGCACCTAATCGTCCTTGTTTCTAATTAGTAATTAATAATAACTGTATCCTTTTTTTTATATTATCTGAACGATTGATTGTTCTTTCGGTCCATTTTTCATTCGAGCAACTTACCGGCTACCATACTGTACACTGTTACAGGTATCACCTACAATGGAGGTATATCACCTACAATGGCCTTTTACAGTTACCAGTTCTAATCACCTACAGATATCATTCATTGTTGGATACCAATTAAAATAACTTAGTGGAATGTCAATTTCTATTTTTTTTTCGTACAAGATTGAAAATGTGTAACTGTCCGATAAGTCGTGATTTGCAATACTATCATTGAACACCAAAAAGTGTGCTGAAGATTTTAGAGATATTGAAAAGTATGTTATAGAAATCGAAGATGTTAAATATTGAAGATGTTAGAAATATTGAAGATGTTAGAAATATTGAAGATGTTAGAAATATTGAAGATGTTAGAAATATTGAAGATGTTAGAAATATTGAAGATGTTAGAAATATTGAAGATGTTAGAAATATTGAAGATGTTTAAGATATGGAAGATGTTAGAAATATTGAAGATGTTTAAGATATTGAAGATGTTTAAGATATTGAAGATGTTAGAAATATTGAAGATGTTAGAAATATTGAAGATGTTAGAAATATTGAAGATGTTAGAAATATTGAAGATGTTAAATATTGAAGATGTTAGAAATATTGAAGATGTTTAAGATATTGAAGATGTTAGAAATATTGAAGATGTTTAAGATATTGAAGATGTTTAAGATATTGAAGATGTTAGAAATATTGAAGATGTTAGAAATATTGAAGATGTTAGAAATATTGAAGATGTTAGAAATATTGAAGATGTTAGAAATATTGAAGATGTTAAATATTGAAGATGTTAGAAATATTGAAGATGTTTAAGATATTGAAGATGTTAGAAATATTGAAGATGTTTAAGATATTGAAGATGTTAGAAATATTGAAGATATTAGAAATATTGAAGATGTTAGAAATATTGAAGATGTTAGAAATATTGAAGATGTTAAAGATATTGAAAAAGATGTTAGTGGTGTTGAAATGCAAGCACAGGTGTCACGAGTCTCAGCATTCAAGGCGAAAAGACAATGACTTTCAATGTACACCATGTCAGGGATGTACTCTCAGATTGGAATGCTATTTTTACAATGTGTATTGGCTGAGAATATCTGTACCATTCTTTGGAGAAGAAGAAACACTACACTCAGTTCTACACGACTACCATGTGCCCTGAACATTGTGAACAATATCCGACACACTTTGCTTTATTATAGAGAAAGTTTTTTTGTTTATATGGAGGGGTGTGGGGGGGGGTATAATTTAATAAATTGGCCTGCGTTTCATCATGCAAATTATTTTTTATCATATGTAAGTCATTCTCATATTTCTTCTAATCATGATAGTCAATTTGAAGTAAATTGAAACAAGAAACTTGATATATAGTAAATGAAAATTAAAGATGTCACAAAAATAATATAATTTCAGGTTAAATTATAGATCTTTTTACATTTTCATTCAATTATATTAAGACGAATGTTATATTTAATTCGCACCTGTTAATTGTACTTTGCCGCTACCTTTGGGGTTCTTAATAATGCACTTTAAGTGTTATTTAATGAATTAATTTTTTTTTTCCAAACAGCAGATCTTTTATATAGTGTAAGAATTATAGTCAAAATAGCATAATTTTATTGTTACTGAATAAAGACACTGTCTTGCATGTAACTAAATACTTTTGGTGTTAGTAAAATGATTAAAATATTCATTGTAAAGACTCTTATTTAACTATCACCAGTTTTTTCTTATAAATCAAAACTTTCTTTAATTTGACTGGTGGTTCAGATCAGGGGACGGAGTGACTGATGGAATGTTGTTCCTATTATTCGATTTACATCACATGTGTAATATTAATTATATTATTTTCTTCAATAAATTTGTACCTCTTTATTTTATTTGTTGAATGTTACCTCATCCTCAAGATACAATTACTATTGCCATTAATATGCAAATAGATAAGTTCATTCACCGTCATTAATATGTAGGTACAAAGTTTTAGTTTAATCTCCTTATTATAAAACATATTACTATGATGTAATAGAATAAGTTCTGTTGTAACATCTCATTTTATCTTTGAATCTCTATCATTTATTTCCTCATTTATGAGTTAGAGTTTGTTTTTCCCCTCAACTTTATTTATAAAGTTTGCTAGAAGAAATGACGCTATTAGAGGCACCTTCTAGGTACTTTCACTGGAACTTTGCCTGCTAATTCACACTGGAAATGTCTTGGTAAATTATTAGCTACTTTGAACCTATTGTCATGAGTAAGCTGTGTGATGAGTAAGCTGTGTGATGAGTAAGCTGTGTGGTGAGTAAGCTGTGTGATGAGTAAGCTGTGTGATGAGTAAGCTGTGTGGTGAGTAAGCTGTGTGGTGAGTAAGCTGTGTGGTGAGTAAGCTGTGTGGTGAGTAAGCTGTGTGATGAGTAAGCTGTGTGATGAGTAAGCTGTGTGATGAGTAAGCTGTGTGGTGAGTAAGCTGTGTGGTGAGTAAGCTGTGTGATGAGTAAGCTGTGTGGTGAGTAAGCTGTGTGATGAGTAAGCTGTGTGATGAGTAAGCTGTGTGATGAGTAAGCTGTGTGATGAGTAAGCTGTGTGGTGAGTAAGCTGTGTGGTGAGTAAGCTGTGTGATGAGTAAGCTGTGTGGTGAGTAAGCTGTGTGATGAGTAAGCTGTGTGGTGAGTAAGCTGTGTGATGAGTAAGCTGTGTGATGAGTAAACTGTGTGGTGAGTAAGCTGTGTGGTGAGTAAGCTGTGTGATGAGTAAGCTGTGTGATGAGTAAGCTGTGTGGTGAGTAAACTGTGTGGTGAGTAAGCTGTGTGATGAGTAAGCTGTGTGATGAGTAAGCTGTGTGATGAGTAAGCTGTGTGATGAGTAAGCTGTGTGATGAGTAAGCTGTGTGGTGAGTAAGCTGTGTGGTGAGTAAGCTGTGTGATGAGTAAGCTGTGTGATGAGTAAGCTGTGTGGTGAGTAAGCTGTGTGGTGAGTAAGCTGTGTGGTGAGTAAGCTGTGTGATGAGTAAGCTGTGTGATGAGTAAGCTGTGTGATGAGTAAGCTGTGTGATGAGTAAGCTGTGTGATGAGTAAGCTGTGTGATGAGTAAACTGTGTGATGAGTAAGCTGTGTGATGAGTAAACTGTGTGATGAGTAAGCTGTGTGGTGAGTAAGCTGTGTGGTGAGTAAGCTGTGTGGTGAGTAAGCTGTGTGATGAGTAAGATGTATAGTGTTTGATGAATAGTTGAACATCGAGTAATTTATCATTTAAATGAATTTCTGGTTGTTAAATGGGAAATTTTGATGTTTTTGACTTATTTTCATTAATTTTTTATCGGATCATGAATTTATTCCATTCATTATTTAAAAGATGGCATCTTACACCCTGTAACTATTATAATAACAATAGCATTATATCTATAGTTCATGCTATCATATCCACATCAAATATATATAAATGCTCCCAATCTTTAGTTAATTTCTTCATAATTTCCCTATTGTATTTTCAAGCATTATAGTTAAACCCTAACAATTAATAGTTAATGCAGTAGTAAAATATTTCACAGAGACTTTAATGGTGACCGACAAAAAGCTACGGGAACACTTACCAAACTTTTCACTTGTAAAATAATGTCTTATTCTTTACAGGGAAATTGCCAACCTTTGGTGTGCTTTCAATTATTAAGCCATTATAATAAGTACTTTGTAAGACCCTTTTGTTGTCGTTATAAAGGACTAAAATTTATTTATTTATTGAAAATAGATATAAATTAAAATAATATCAATTATTAATTTTGATTTATAATATATTTTAAAGTTTTTATGTAAAATGTTATTTTGATGTTTAAATCAAATTACTATTGAAGTGTAAAGAGCTCTAAGGAGATTATTTATTTGTATTCTTTAAGTTTGAACATTAATTCAATTAATTAATTCGGTAGCGTCCATTAAAAAAAACATTAAATAATTAGGGCCATAAAAACAGTGACTCAGTCCAAACAGTGACTCAGTCCTAACAGTGACTCAGTCCTAACAGTGACTCAGTCCAAACAGTGACTCAGTCCTAACAGTGACTCAGTCCTAACAGTGACTCAGTCCAAACAGTGACTCAGTCCTAACAGTGACTCAGTCCTAACAGTGACTCAGTCCAAACAGTGACTCAGTCCTAACAGTGACTCAGTCCTAACAGTGACTCAGTCCAAACAGTGACTCAGTCCTAACAGTGACTCAGTCCTAACAGTGACTCAGTCCTAACAGTGACTCAGTCCAAACAGTGACTCAGTCCAAACAGTGACTCAGTCCAAACAGTGACTCAGTCCTAACAGTGACTCAGTCCAAATAGTGACTCAGTCCAAATAGTGACTCAGTCCAAATAGTGACTCAGTCCTAACAGTGACTCAGTCCTAACAGTGACTCAGTCCTAACAGTGACTTAGTCCAAACAGTGACTCAGTCCTAACAGTGACTCAGTCCAATCAGTGACTCAGTCCTATCAGTGACTCAGTCCTATCAGTGACTCAGTACTAACAGTGACTCAGTCGTAACAGTGACTCCGTCCTAACAGTGACTCAGTCCTAATAGTGACTCAGTCCTAAGAGTGACTCAGTCCTAACAGTGACTCAGTCCTAATAGTGACTCAGTCCTAAGAGTGACTCAGTCCTAACAGTGACTCAGTCCTATCAGTGACTCAGTCCTAATAGTGACTCAGTCCTAAGAGTGACTCAGTCCAAACAGTGACTCAGTCCTATCAGTGACTCAGTCCTAACAGTGACTCAGTCCTAACAGTGACTCAGTCCTAACAGTGACTCAGTCCTAACAGTGACTCAGTCCTATCAGTGACTCAGTCCTAACAGTGACTCAGTCCAAACAGTGACTCAGTCCTAACAGTGACTCAGTCCAAATAGTGACTCAGTCCTATCAGTGACTCAGTCCTAACAGTGACTCAGTCCTAACAGTGACTCAGTCCAAATAGTGACTCAGTCCTATCAGTGACTCAGTCCTAACAGTGACTCAGTCCAATCAGTGACTCAGTATTAACAGTGACTCAGTCCTAACAGTGACTCAGTCCAATCAGTGACTCAGTATTAACAGTGACTCAGTCCAATCAGTGACTCAGTATTAACAGTGACTCAGTCCAATCAGTGACTCAGTATTAACAGTGACTCAGTCCAATCAGTGACTCAGTATTAACGGTGACTCAGTCCAATCAGTGACTCAGTCCAATCAGTGACTCAGTATTAACAGTGACTCAGTCCAATCAGTGACTCAGTATTAACAGTGACTCAGTCTAATCAGTGACTCAGTATTAACAGTGACTCAGTCCAATCAGTGACTCAGTATTAACAGTGACTCAGTCCAATCAGTGACTCAGTATTAACAGTGACTCAGTCCAATCAGTGACTCAGTATTAACAGTGACTCAGTCCAATCAGTGACTCAGTATTAACAGTGACTCAGTCCAATCAGTGACTCAGTATTAACATGACTCAGTCCAATCAGTGACTCAGTATCAACAGTGACTCAGTCCAATCAGTGACTCAGTCCAATCAGTGACTCAGTCCTAACAGTGACTCAGTCCTAACAGTGACTCAGTCGTAACAGTGACTCAGTCCTAACAGTGACTCAGTCCTAACAGTGACTCAGTCCTAACAGTGACTCAGTCCTAACAGTGACTCAGTCCTAACAGTGACTCAGTCCTAACAGTGACTCAGTCCTAACAGTGACTCAGTCCTAACAGTGACTCAGTCCTAACAGTGACTCAGTCCTAACAGTGACTCAGTCCTAACAGTGACTCAGTCCTAACAGTGACTCAGTCCTAACAGTGACTCAGTCCTAACAGTGACTCAGTCCTAACAGTGACTCAGTCCTAACAGTGACTCAGTCCTAACATTTACTATTACTCTCTTCACACACACCTCAGAATTTAGTGTCCCCAAACTTTTCCTATCCCGTCGACCCCTTCATAGGATATTTCCCCATCATCGACCAACAAGGGAATGTTCAATTGTTGCTCCTTAGCAATAATCGCCTCCTTTCGACCCTTATGTGCATATTTTTCTTAAAAAAGACGGTAGTTTTCCATTAAAACAAGAAGATTAAAATGTTATCGACCCTCAGGGTTTTTTTAAGACCAAAAGTGAGTAACAGTCCGACAAGTGTCACCTTACCCTCTCTTTTATTTGCTTGAATTTCTGATAAAAACAGAACTGTCATTATCGAAATATAAATACTAAATCAAATTGATTAGTGTTAAATTGAGAAAAATGCTGATGTTATTTTTAATGTTAATATTTCTTAACTTGCATTGTGTATATCATTCCTTCTCATCATTGTCCTTTAAATTATAAACATATCTTCTTTTTCTACCAAACTCTCTTATTCTCCAGTATTTGAAAACATAATTCCGATGTCATTTGCTAACAAACAAAAACATTTTAGCTCAATCAAACATGTTATCCTTTTTTCATGTTTCTAATCTTTACCACAGAATATGACCTGAAGATTTAAAGTTTGGTTCCGTGTTTTTGTCATTGATTTTTAAAGAGTCTATTTTATACTTGCTTTTGTGTTGTCAAATGAAATATAGTTAAATAAATGATAACATGTCCAGCTCAGCATGTCAACTGAGTGATATTCTATTTTTATGAATTAGGGTAAGTTACGAATTATCGGTCAGTACTACATCTTCGGTCATATAAGAAAAAACGATATAAAAATTATTATTATTAGATAGCACTGTATAATAATAATAATTTTTTATCGTTTTTTCTTATATGACCGAAGATGTAGTACTGACCGATAATTCGTAACTTACCCTAACGCTTTAAAAATGTTTAACCATCTATAAAAACATGTGTTTATATTTGATAATTTTTAGAAGAGATTTTCATACGTGGATAGCTTAATTGTGTGTAAATGGTACGTTGTTCTTTTTTGGAAGAATTCCCTGGAATTTAATTACTAGGATTAATTAACTAAGCATATCGTGTAAAATTGTTCAACAGTTACAGAATTGTCCAATTGTCGAAACAGTTGAGCTTATTTTTCACACATTTATTGTGGCGAGATTTTGCTGTAGGTTAAGTTACGAATTATTGGTCAGTTCTACATCTTTGGTCATTTAAAAAAACGATGTTATAATAATTATTCAATTGTTAATTTTATTTGTATATATGATACTTAGAGTAATATTGATATCAATAAAAAAAATCATTATTATTAAATCATTTTATTTTATGTGACCGAAGATGTGAAAGCGACCGATAATTCGTAACTTAACATACATGTGATAGCATTTAATTGCATTTACGTTTCTTTATTTATTCCCAATTATATAGGTCGCCCTAAACTCCTTAATTGGGTTTCACAGCGCCATGAATACTACAGTGTTATGTTCTATCTGATGCCTTAAATTTTAGTACTGTAATTTGTGTCCATGAATAAATTGTTACATGATTTCTGGCAAAATGGTGAAACTAATGAGATGAATTGATATGTTTAAGCTTGCTTTTGTTAGGAATTTTCGTATTATCTTTGTAAATTATCCTCTCATTTTTAATTGATTTAACTTTCTAATATTCTTACTAAATTTACCAGTAAAAGCTCCACAAAATTAGTACACTGTATCTTTTTCTTTTTGCTGATATCTACTGAATGGCCTCTCTTATAAACCAGTTTTGCGTAGATATACTGTACTACAAACTAGTAAACTTCTATTCCAACAGGTCTGGTGAGAGTATCTGGCAATCTGTCAGCAGTAACGGGTTTAGAACTCACATTCGACATATGGGCAGTTGATGGAGGAGAACCACAGAGAGAATCAAAAGTGCCTGCACATGTGACAATACACGTCATCAAGGTTAACCGTTTTGCCCCATTATTCAGCCAGTCCCTTTACAAGGCTGACCTAAGGTTACCAACCTTGCAAGGAGTGTTTGTAATCTGCGTGTCTGCCTATGACCCAGATGACTTCAGACCTAAGTACGTCAATCAGAAGGACTTGGCCATTGTGAGCAAGAGGGGCTATGGTATTAGGCCTAAGTACAAAGTCTCTAGAAATCTAACGAGAATTCAGTACATGATTGCTAATGACTCTGATAATGATGGTGCTTTCATTATCAATAAAAATACAGGATGTATTTTTATTGGTAACCACAATGAGATTAACTCCAGTAAGAACTTAACCATAAAAGCTACTGATGGAAAACACTCAGTTTTCACTTTGGTCACAATTTTACTAATTCAAAAAGACAGAAAATCTCTCCTCTTCACCAAAAAGAGCTATTCTGGCTACATTTTCGAAAATACTACAGAGCGTTTGAATGTGTTGATTGTGTCTGTGGTGAAAGTCATATCGTCACGACAGCTCATACGATACACAGCACTGAATTTGAATGATCACATCACAGTCCATCCATCGTCTGGTGTCATCACGACATCAGGGGTTCCAATTGACAGAGAAGTTCACCACAGTATTTCAATAATTGTTAAGGTTAGTACTATAGTCTTCTGCTTAACCGTTCCTCAATTGTTGCTAAATAAAACTCCTTCATTGAAATATATTAAAATTACATAACAATCCCATTATAGTGCAAGTTAAGCCAATACATTCGTATTAACCAAGGAAGTACATATAATACAGTGGGGTATAATCTTACCAAATGTCATAGTTTCTTTTTCTTGTTCCTAGGCTGCAGATCTGCTCTCTACAAGAAGTGGTCAGGTTAAAGTCACACTCAACATCTTGGATGTGAACGACAACAAGCCTGTGTTCGTGGGCTTGCCTTACCACTCCCTCGTTCCAGCGAATGCCGCTAGTGGAACGCAAATAGCGAAGGTACTAACAGTCGTCCTGTCTCTGTAGACTATTTAGGAACTAACTTAACCCTATAGCGGCTCTCTTTCCCACTTCTTATATTGAGATGGGCCAATGTTGATGACAATTCGAATTATCAGACAGAGTTTGTTGCAAAAGATACGCTACACTTTAATTGAAAAACAGTCGTGGGTTACTTTCAACTCCTTTTCTCTTATTTTAATAACTTGTATAATTCTTCATATCGTGTACCAATACCTTTTTTCGAAAACACATTGTTCATACATTACACGAACGAAGGTAAATTACTGGAGTATTTCTTTAGCTACTTTTTACTCTACCAACAGTTATTATTATCCTCATCAAAAGTTCCCCCATAAAAAACTGCTTCTTCAACATAGAATTGTTTATAAGCAGTTATTTGTGGTCAGTGTTTATTTCGGATAGCTACAGTGAATGCGAATTGCATTTAACTTATTAAGGGCAACTAGTACCTTTTGATTAATAATACAGTATATACTAGAATAATAATGCACAATAAGTTCTCTATTGTTAAAATGATTCAATGCAGTAATTATTATTATTTTGCTGTCATATATCTAGGATTTTAGTCAGAAATATAAATGTTTATTGTAAAGTATTTCCTATGTTTTTCTAAGCTTTATATCTGTACTTCATCTTTAGTTAGAGATAATTTATTTTGATACATATTCATTTTTGGTAAAAAAAACAGCATTTATTTTTTCAGTTTTAAAAGCACATTTTTTCTAGGTTGTAGATTCAGAGAAACGTGAAAATGTCTTTAGTGAGTGGACGCAACGTCCTTATTTTATTCTTTGTGTATTTTACTCAAGAATTATAATAAACGTTGTTTTAAAGATATATTTCGTGCATTGGTAAAATGCGCTTTTAAATCTGAAAATATTCAATATTACGAAATTTGGGATTATATTATATTAGTTAACTTTTTTCGTTGGCGATAATTTTATTTTAACCCGATATGTCCGGACAAATGAAGGTATATTTCTAAATGCAATTAACTGTTAACTTTGAAATGAAATTGGCAGGTGAAGGCCATTGACCCGGACTCTGGAGATTTGGGGCGAGTTCAATACGAGTTGGTGAGTGGCATTGGTGAGTTGGTGGGTGTGGACAGAGAGACAGGAAGAGTGACTTTGAAGCAGCCCCTGCCCCCCAAAAGGGACTCTTTGGTCCTCACCGTGGCAGCGTATGATGGGGGCACGCCCCCCTTGATATCCCGAGCTAATATTATCATCAAGTGAGTGAAACACTTTAAATATTAACTATTTTAGTGATGGTAAGTGTTTAAAAGAAATCCAGTTCTTTTTTATTCCAGTTCTATACGAACCTAGTTTATAATGGAAAATTATTGTTTTTTTTTTGATCGAAAAAAACATTCGCTTCAGAAGTTAGACTGAAGGAAATTTTATCTTATCTTTATCTTTAACAATAAAAATAAAATCCTAACAGAATAGCACAAGCTTATTTATAAATTTTGTGATATTTTTTATTCAGTCCTTTATTTACTGAAGATGATCTTATCTTTATATATAAATTCTCTATTATATTTCAGAATCGTCTCAACAGACAGTCCGATATTCAGTTCGAAAATCTATACTGCTACTGTGACTGAAAATGAAGAACCTGGTAAATGATTGGGAATAAGTATTTCTTGACTTGGTACTTCAATTTATTTATTCGAAAATGTTTCAGTATAGCACTTGCCATTTATTGGATAGAATTTAAATTTACTCCGATACTAAAGAAGTAATTGAAATGATAATGTAGATATGAGTACGTGGAAATTAATTCATTCTTCTTATATATCATGAATTTGGAAAAAAAATTGATTACCCACAATTGATTGGTTCTAACATAGGTTCAAGAATTCTATAGTGATAAATATGAACAGTTATGTACTATCTTTAACTGTTTATTTCTTTCTTTAGCTCTATTTACCTCATTGATATCATGAAAATGATCATCTTTTTACCCAGCTTTGTTCTATTACTTGACAATAATCATCTCCTACCTATTCCCTATTTTTTGACAATAATCATTTCCTACCTATTCCCTATTTCTTGACAATAATCATCTCCTACCTATGTCCTATTTCTTGACAATAATCATCTCCTACCTATTTCCTATTTCTTGACAATAATCATCTCCTACCTATGTCCTATTTCTTGACAATAATCATCTCCTACCTATTCCCTATTTCTTGACAATAATCATCTCCTACCTATGTCCTATTTCTTGACAATAATCATCTCCTACCTATTTCCTATTTCTTGACAATAATCATCTCCTACCTATTCCCTATTTCTTGACAATAATAATCATCTCCTACCTATTCCCTATTTCTTGACAATAATCATCTCCTACCTATTCCCTATTTCTTGACAATAATAATCATCTCCTACCTATTCCCTATTTCTTGACAATAATAATCATCTCCTACCTATTCCCTATTTCTTGACAATAATCATCTCCTACCTATTCCCTATTTCTTGACAATAATAATCATCTCCTACCTATTCCCTATTTCTTGACAATAATCATCTCCTACCTATGTCCCCAGGCGTTACCATCAGCAGAGTGTTCGCTGAAGCACCCCACAGCATCACCTTCAGTCCCAATGTACTCCTCTACTCCATAGTCAGTGGTGACCCCAAAGAGAGATTCAGAGTCCACTGCACTGATGGTGAGCCTTATTAGTGACATATTTTTGTTTGTTTAAATTTCCTCTTCCGAATTTAATTTTTTTTTTCAAACGTTGTGTATTTTTGACATATTTTTCGGTTGCCGTCCAAAACAGAGAATTTAAACCTCAAATTATATGATAGGTAAATAATAAATAAAGATTGGCACTCAATGTTACTGTGAAACGCTAATGTGAGTTGTACAAAATGCACTCAAAGAATGGAGATTGAATTGCAAATTTGTACAAATTGCTATTATTAGAGTACCTATATTTTGAGAATAGAGGAAACATACGCTGTCGTTTTTATTGATGCACCTCCTATTGTTAGTTTACCTATAAAAAATGTGAAGGTAGATAGTACTTCATTACTCATTGTATATATACCTACATCATTTGTCTTGAAATCTTAAAATTTTGGTACAGAGTTAAAATTAAGAGTGGTTAGAAGCAAACTTACTTAATTATGTAGATATTTACTTAAAGTAATATGCATCAACTAACTAAGTAGAGGTGCATCATAATATCTATTGTAACTAGTTAACTAGGTAACTTCCTAGTAGCTTTTCTGCTTTAAAATCTACCTAGTAATATCGGATCTTTCCTACTTTTGGTATCTATTGCATAAGGAATTGATATGTAATATTGTCATTACAATCATCACAAACCTAGTGAATAAAAGATTTATCTATACACTTTAGAATATCATTGTACATTATCATACTCTGATGCATTAAAATCTTTGCATTCGTTCACTTCAATTTAATAAGTAATATCGCACTCTTGAGCATCGAGATCACGAGGTTTGTGTCTCCTTGCGACATCTCATTAGCGACTGAACTTCATATTTTTTGTTTGTCAGACTTTTTGCCGAAGATATCCAACAATTCGGATTGAGGAAATGTGACTAAAATCTTGAATAACAGCCCATACTTCAAACTTTTCGTCAAGTTTGCAATAATTTGATCACATGGTGGAGCCTTTAGGCCTTAATGAGTTATGGTTCAGTTTGTGAAATAGAAAATAGGGATGCAGCCAAGTGTGATAGGATCATAGAAATAAAGGAATTAGGTGGACTATTTATCCTATGGTTGAGTTTATAGATCATTTACATTATGTTTCAGGTCAATAATCATATACATCAGGGTTGAAGTTATAGATCATTAGGATTAAGGTTATAGATCACTGTAGTTAATATTATAGATCTCATCCCTAGTATGTGCCATTGATCACTTCTCTTCATCTAATTATCCCTTACTATATCGACTCAACTCCTTCGCAACAAATTAGTTCCATCACGCAACTGCAGTACACTCCTCTCTCACTTAGTCACAATTCAATATAATGCACTCTATGCACCCAGCGTCGTGTCATTAATTAACACATCAATTTGCATTGCATAATTCAATAATTATCTCGTCTTGAGTAGGTTTCAAATTATCGGTCAGTTTCACAACTTCGGTCATGTAAGAAAAATCTATATGATAATTGTTATTTTTTTATTGGTATCCATGATACTTGCAGGTATCATGGATACCAATTAAATAATAAATAATTTATATAGTTTTTTCTTATATGACCTAAGATGTGAAACCAACCGACAATTCATACTTCTTTCATCTATTTGTTGCATAGTATAAAATTCAATTATTTCAATTGATAATTGAATAGTAATTTGTTGAATTATTTCACATTCAAATCCAATATTAGTGACATTTCCTGATATTACTTATAGTAATCTTATGATTATTAATGACTTTTCCGTATGAATTCTCTTTATATATTTTTAAAATAGTTTCGTAAATGGTATAATTAATTTTTTATATCCCATCAATATAAATAAAACCAATGAATTTAATAATACCGCAGAACTCCTCTCTAGTGAACTTCAACTAGTTCACTCTAGACTAGAGGATTCAGTTCACTGTTGACTGTAGAGAATAAAGAGATGGATAGAAAACTGGACTTTTCATGACAGACTATACAATTTTTTTTTCAAATAAATTCATTATACAACGTATTTTATTTCTCAGAACTCTAAAAATCAGAATGGTTCACTACACATGACTTCATTATAGAGGAGTTGTTCTGATGGAACTCCTATTTCATGAAATATAACTGATTTAGTATACAGAGTTTCCTAGAAAACTTACGAATATTTTAGGCAGACTAAAGTAAATATGTTCACTATAGCGATAAGTTCACTGTACAGGAGTTCTAGAGAAGTTCTACAGTAGTGTTGTAAGATTCTAGAATAAAGATATACGTCAAAAACATGAATAAACTTTAATATTGTGCTATTATTTACTAAACCACCGCTATCGAAAATTTCATTGAAAATATTCTCATTCATTGTTGTTAAATAATTATCACATCACAACTTGAAAACACACTACCATTTTGAACTGTAAAAATGAAAGAATCGAAATGAATAAATTGATGTAGCCAACTATATTATCTCTTAAATTTTGATATCACTTAAGTAACGAAACTCCGATTCACTCAGTTAAATAATGAATCAATTCCTACTCTAGTTCACTCAGTTAAACAATGAATCAATTCCTACTCTAGTTCACTCAGTTAAACAATGAATCAATTCCTACTCTAGTTCACTCAGTTAAATAATGAATCAATTCCTACTCTAGTTCACTCAGTTAAACAATGAATCAATTCCTACTCTAGTTCACTCAGTTAAACAATGAATCAATTCCTACTCTAGTTCACTCAGTTAAATAATGAATCAAATCCTACTCTAGTTCACTCAGTTAAATAATGAATCTATTCCTACTCTAGTTCACTCAGTTAAATAATGAATCAAATCCTACTCTAGTTCACTCAGTTAAATAATGAATCAAATCCTACTCTAGTTCACTCAGTTAAATAATGAATCAAATCCTACTCTAGTTCACTCAGTTAAATAATGAATCAAATCCTACTCTAGTTCTCTCAGTTAAACAATGAATCAAATCCTACTCTAGTTCACTCAGTTAAATAATGAATCAATTCCTACTCTAGTTCACTCAGTTAAACAATGAATCAAATCCTACTCTAGTTCACTCAGTTAAACAATGAATCAATTCCTACTCTAGTTCACTCAGTTAAACAATGAATCAAATCCTACTCTAGTTCACTCAGTTAAATAATGAATCAATTCCTACTCTAGTTCACTCAGTTAAACAATGAATCAATTCCTACTCTAGTTCACTCAGTTAAATAATGAATCAAATCCTACTCTAGTTCACTCAGTTAAATAATGAATCAATTCCTACTCTAGTTCACTCAGTTAAATAATGAATCAAATCCTACTCTAGTTCACTCAGTTAAATAATGAATCAATTCCTAATCTAGTTCACTCAGTTAAACAATGAATCAATTCCTACTCTAGTTCACTCAGTTAAATAATGAATCAAATCCTACTCTAGTTCACTCAGTTAAATAATGAATCAAATCCTACTCTAGTTCACTCAGTTAAACAATGAATCAATTCCTACTCTAGTTCACTCAGTTAAATAATGAATCAATTCCTACTCTAGTTCACTCAGTTAAATAATGAATCAAATCCTACTCTAGTTCACTCAGTTAAATAATGAATCAAATCCTACTCTAGTTCACTCAGTTAAATAATGAATCAAATCCTACTCTAGTTCACTCAGTTAAACAATGAATCAAATCCTACTCTAGTTCACTCAGTTAAATAATGAATCAAATCCTACTCTAGTTCACTCAGTTAAACAATGAATCAATTCC
This sequence comes from Caprella mutica, assembly GCA_947561585.1. Classification (NCBI taxonomy): domain Eukaryota; kingdom Metazoa; phylum Arthropoda; class Malacostraca; order Amphipoda; family Caprellidae; genus Caprella; species Caprella mutica. Next base: position 236,458 of record CANNZV010000571.1, on the reverse strand, counting down.
TACTCTAGTTCACTCAGTTAAATAATGAATCTATTCCTACTCTAGTTCACTCAGTTAAATAATGAATCTATTCCTACTCTAGTTCACTCAGTTAAATAATGAATCAAATCCTACTCTAGTTCACTCAGTTAAATAATGAATCAAATCCTACTCTAGTTCACTCAGTTAAATAATGAATCAAATCCTACTCTAGTTCACTCAGTTAAATAATGAATCAAATCCTACTCTAGTTCACTCAGTTAAATAATGAATCAAATCCTACTCTAGTTCACTCAGTTAAATAATGAATCAAATCCTACTCTAGTTCACTCAGTTAAACAATGAATCAATTCCTACTCTAGTTCACTCAGTTAAATAATGAATCTATTCCTACTCTAGTTCACTCAGTTAAATAATGAATCAAATCCTACTCTAGTTCACTCAGTTAAATAATGAATCAAATCCTACTCTAGTTCACTCAGTTAAATAATGAATCAAATCCTACTCTAGTTCACTCAGTTAAATAATGAATCAAATCCTACTCTAGTTCACTCAGTTAAATAATGAATCAAATCCTACTCTAGTTCACTCAGTTAAACAATGAATCAAATCCTACTCTAGTTCACTCAGTTAAATAATGAATCAATTCCTACTCTAGTTCACTCAGTTAAACAATGAATCAAATCCTACTCTAGTTCACTCAGTTAAACAATGAATCAATTCCTACTCTAGTTCACTCAGTTAAATAATGAATCAATTCCTACTCTAGTTCACTCAGTTAAATAATGAATCAATTCCTACTCTAGTTCACTCAGTTAAACAATGAATCAATTCCTACTCTAGTTCACTCAGTTAAATAATGAATCAAATCCTACTCTAGTTCACTCAGTTAAATAATGAATCAATTCCTACTCTAGTTCACTCAGTTAAATAATGAATCAAATCCTACTCTAGTTCACTCAGTTAAATAATGAATCAAATCCTAATCTAGTTCACTCAGTTAAACAATGAATCAATTCCTACTCTAGTTCACTCAGTTAAATAATGAATCAAATCCTACTCTAGTTCACTCAGTTAAATAATGAATCAAATCCTACTCTAGTTCACTCAGTTAAACAATGAATCAATTCCTACTCTAGTTCACTCAGTTAAATAATGAATCAAATCCTACTCTAGTTCACTCAGTTAAATAATGAATCAAATCCTACTCTAGTTCACTCAGTTAAATAATGAATCAAATCCTACTCTAGTTCACTCAGTTAAACAATGAATCAATTCCTACTCTAGTTCACTCAGTTAAATAATGAATCAAATCCTACTCTAGTTCACTCAGTTAAATAATGAATCAAATCCTACTCTAGTTCACTCAGTTAAATAATGAATCAAATCCTACTCTAGTTCACTCAGTTAAATAATGAATCAAATCCTACTCTAGTTCACTCAGTTAAATAATGAATCAAATCCTACTCTAGTTCACTCAGTTAAATAATGAATCAATTCCTACTCTAGTTCACTCAGTTAAATAATGAATCAAATCCTACTCTAGTTCACTCAGTTAAATAATGAATCAAATCCTACTCTAGTTCACTCAGTTAAATAATGAATCAAATCCTACTCTAGTTCACTCAGTTAAACAATGAATCAAATCCTGCTCTAGTTCACTCAGTTAAATAATGAATTAAATCCTACTCTAGTTCACTCAGTTAAATAATGAATCAAATCCTACTCTAGTTCACTCAGTTAAATAATGAATCAAATCCTACTCTAGTTCACTCAGTTAAACAATGAATCAAATCCTACTCTAGTTCACTCAGTTAAACAATGAATCAATTCCTACTCTAGTTCACTCAGTTAAATAATGAATCAATTCCTACTCTAGTTCACTCAGTTAAATAATGAATCAAATCCTACTCTAGTTCACTCAGTTAAATAATGAATCAATTCCTACTCTAGTTCACTCAGTTAAACAATGAATCAATTCCTACTCTAGTTCACTCAGTTAAACAATGAATCAATTCCTACTCTAGTTCACTCAGTTAAATAATGAATCAATTCCTACTCTAGTTCACTCAGTTAAACAATGAATCAATTCCTACTCTAGTTCACTCAGTTAAACAATGAATCAATTCCTACTCTAGTTCACTCAGTTAAATAATGAATCAAATCCTACTCTAGTTCACTCAGTTAAATAATGAATCTATTCCTACTCTAGTTCACTCAGTTAAATAATGAATCAAATCCTACTCTAGTTCACTCAGTTAAATAATGAATCAAATCCTACTCTAGTTCACTCAGTTAAATAATGAATCAAATCCTACTCTAGTTCACTCAGTTAAACAATGAATCAAATCCTAATCTAGTTCACTCAGTTAAATAATGAATCAATTCCTACTCTAGTTCACTCAGTTAAACAATGAATCAAATCCTACTCTAGTTCACTCAGTTAAACAATGAATCAATTCCTACTCTAGTTCACTCAGTTAAACAATGAATCAAATCCTACTCTAGTTCACTCAGTTAAATAATGAATCAATTCCTACTCTAGTTCACTCAGTTAAACAATGAATCAATTCCTACTCTAGTTCACTCAGTTAAATAATGAATCAAATCCTACTCTAGTTCACTCAGTTAAATAATGAATCAATTCCTACTCTAGTTCACTCAGTTAAATAATGAATCAAATCCTACTCTAGTTCACTCAGTTAAATAATGAATCAATTCCTAATCTAGTTCACTCAGTTAAACAATGAATCAATTCCTACTCTAGTTCACTCAGTTAAATAATGAATCAAATCCTACTCTAGTTCACTCAGTTAAATAATGAATCAAATCCTACTCTAGTTCACTCAGTTAAACAATGAATCAATTCCTACTCTAGTTCACTCAGTTAAATAATGAATCAAATCCTACTCTAGTTCACTCAGTTAAATAATGAATCAAATCCTACTCTAGTTCACTCAGTTAAATAATGAATCAAATCCTACTCTAGTTCACTCAGTTAAACAATGAATCAATTCCTACTCTAGTTCACTCAGTTAAATAATGAATCAAATCCTACTCTAGTTCACTCAGTTAAATAATGAATCAAATCCTACTCTAGTTCACTCAGTTAAATAATGAATCAAATCCTACTCTAGTTCACTCAGTTAAATAATGAATCAAATCCTACTCTAGTTCACTCAGTTAAACAATGAATCAAATCCTACTCTAGTTCACTCAGTTAAATAATGAATCAATTCCTACTCTAGTTCACTCAGTTAAATAATGAATCAAATCCTACTCTAGTTCACTCAGTTAAATAATGAATCAAATCCTACTCTAGTTCACTCAGTTAAATAATGAATCAAATCCTACTCTAGTTCACTCAGTTAAACAATGAATCAAATCCTGCTCTAGTTCACTCAGTTAAATAATGAATTAAATCCTACTCTAGTTCACTCAGTTAAATAATGAATCAAATCCTACTCTAGTTCACTCAGTTAAATAATGAATCAAATCCTACTCTAGTTCACTCAGTTAAACAATGAATCAAATCCTGCTCTAGTTCACTCAGTTAAATAATGAATCAAATCCTACTCTAGTTCACTCAGTTAAACAATGAATCAATTCCTACTCTAGTTCACTCAGTTAAATAATGAATCTATTCCTACTCTAGTTCACTCAGTTAAATAATGAATCAAATCCTACTCTAGTTCACTCAGTTAAATAATGAATCAAATCCTACTCTAGTTCACTCAGTTAAATAATGAATCAAATCCTACTCTAGTTCACTCAGTTAAATAATGAATCAAATCCTACTCTAGTTCACTCAGTTAAACAATGAATCAAATCCTACTCTAGTTCACTCAGTTAAATAATGAATCAATTCCTACTCTAGTTCACTCAGTTAAACAATGAATCAAATCCTACTCTAGTTCACTCAGTTAAACAATGAATCAATTCCTACTCTAGTTCACTCAGTTAAACAATGAATCAAATCCTACTCTAGTTCACTCAGTTAAATAATGAATCAATTCCTACTCTAGTTCACTCAGTTAAACAATGAATCAATTCCTACTCTAGTTCACTCAGTTAAATAATGAATCAAATCCTACTCTAGTTCACTCAGTTAAATAATGAATCAATTCCTACTCTAGTTCACTCAGTTAAATAATGAATCAAATCCTACTCTAGTTCACTCAGTTAAATAATGAATCAATTCCTACTCTAGTTCACTCAGTTAAATAATGAATCAAATCCTACTCTAGTTCACTCAGTTAAATAATGAATCAAATCCTACTCTAGTTCACTCAGTTAAATAATGAATCAAGTCCTACTCTAGTTCACTCAGTTAAATAATGAATCAAATCCTACTCTAGTTCACTCAGTTAAACAATGAATCAAATCCTGCTTTAGTTCACTCAGTTAAATAATGAATCAAATCCTACTCTAGTTCACTCAGTTAAACAATGAATCAAATCCTGCTCTAGTTCACTCAGTTAAATAATGAATCAAATCCTACTCTAGTTCACTCAGTTAAATAATGAATCAAATCCTACTCTAGTTCACTCAGTTAAACAATGAATCAAATCCTACTCTAGTTCACTCAGTTAAACAATGAATCAAATCCTACTCTAGTTCACTCAGTTAAACAATGAATCAAATCCTACTCTAGTTCACTCAGTTAAATAATGAATCAAATCCTACTCTAGTTCACTCAGTTAAATAATGACTCTAGTTCACTCAGTTAAACAATGAATCAATTCCTACTCTAGTTCACTCAGTTAAATAATGAATCAAATTAATCCAATGGTGAAATAATTAACGAAGGCCTCATCCGAAAATAATTGATAGATAATTAGATCCAACGATTCTTCATTCGTTGCCATTTGAGGTGGTAATTCCTTCGGCTCATGAAAATAATTACTTTTCCTCTGCTGTTATTCAGTGCACGTTATTTAGTAATCGTGTTTCTTATCACAGTAATGTCATAGAAAGAGATATCGGTACCATTTTCATATTTGTTTCATATTTAGTATACATAAATTACCAATATTTTTTTCGAAAAAGGTGGTTTTCTATTTCTTCACATTTGTCGTTAACAAATATACCAAAAAAATGAAAACTGTTCTATAGTTGTATATTAAAATATATAAGTTTAGTCATTTAAATCGAGTATGAAATTCTGTTTAGTGAGCGATAAAAAAATGTGTGTAAAACATAATATGATACAACGATACAACTTTATTGAAAGAAATAATAATACAAAGTAGGATTCTTAATCAAGCCCATATATTAATTTCTTCTGAAAACAGGACTTTTTCGGGCAATATGTAAAGCTAATTATTTCTATTTGATATTTATTTTCTCAAATTTAACTATTTCGATATATTGAGTCAAGTTCAATGTTCATCCCCTTACAGGTCTGCTCCAAACGTCGCAGCGTCTGGACTACGAAGAACAGAGTAGCTACAACCTGACACTACGGGCCACAGACCCCGTTACAGGTGGTCTGGGAGAGACTAGCGTACTGGTAACAGTGAAGGACGTTAATGATAACAAACCTACCTTCCGAGAGAAGACCATGCTAGGGACAGTGTCTGAAGCTGCTACTGTTGGAACTCTTGTCAAGAGAGTGAGTTAGAGCCAAATAGGACTGTTATATTGCAATCTGCTCCAGCGATTGTAATGCACAGTCATCAGTCCATATCTTGAGATTTCTATTTATTCTAGTACATACATCATTAGAGTACGAGACAAAAAGAGGTGAACCCAAAATTGTTCCCTGAGGAACCTCATTTTTTACAGGAAGTGAATTTGAGTGATGTTTCCCTTGTCAACATATTGGTACCTATTTAATGTTACATCCAAATAGAGATCCCATATATTAATTCTAAAATAGTATCCTATTTCAGTCACATTTATTTCATAGCTTATATTTTATTGCGCTATTTAAAATCATAAAGATTATTTTTATAATAATGAAAATTACGCTATTTTATTTATACAATTTATGTCATGTGTTTTCATGCATAGCCTCTTTACTGTTTCAATAGGTTGAAGCCGAAGACCTCGATACGGGACCTGGGGGGTTGATTCGCTACAGATGTGGTGGTAACTGCAGCCAGGGCCTCTTCTTCGTGACTCCTGACGAAGGAGATGTCATTGTCAGAGGGCCTCTTGACTCTGACGAAGGAGTCACTACTCATGTTTTGGAGATAGTGGCTGAAGATAAGGGAGTTGTATCTCTATCATCTACCGCCACACTCATCATTAAGGGTGAGTTTGACTTCACTAGTCAATTAGGCACCAAATACCCAGCCATTGGTTAGCTTTAAAGTTCCTATAGAGTCCAATTATGGTTTAAAGATTTTCCTACTAAGAAGAAAATTTCTTACTGTAAAATGAACATATTTGAAAATAGTTTTCATTATACTATCCTACTAAACCAAATGGCTGTTTTAAAAACATAGCATAACTCTGCTTTTTTATATTTGCTATTATGATATCATCATTTTCAGTGTTAGATTTTAACGACAATGCCCCGATGTTCCTGTTTGAGCCCTATTCATGCGTGATAGCAGACGAGTGCTCCATTGATCAGCTGGTATGTGTGATCAGTGCTTCTGATCCTGATTTCCGAGCCACTGATCCTGATGACAGTGATGAGAATGGTCTCCTTTATGGTTTGATCGGATCAAGTGATGCCTTTACTGTCAATGAATCAAATGGTGAGAGAACATATAAGTACTTTCTGTTGGTAATACAAGATACTGTAAGATTCTGTAGTAAAAGCTAACAAACTCGGTACAGAATAGTTTTACCGAGTTCGAAGGCATTGTTATTCAATAATTTTTTATAATGAAGATCAGTGTAGGGTAAGTTACGAATTATCGGTTGGTTTCACATCTTCGGTCATAAAAGAACGCGATATACCTATCTAATTATTATTATTTTATGTCAATATAAATTGTGGTATCCATGATGACTGCAGGTATCATGGATACCAATAAATATAAAAATAAAATGATAATAATTATATATATTTTTCTTATATGACCGAAGAATTGAAACCGACCGATAATTCGTAACATACCCTAGCTTAACTATTATCTAAATAATTTTCCATGCTCATGGGAGAGAAATGTTTGTATTTTTGTGCACAGGTTTCATCATCGTGTCATCTCCTCAATCTGTTCAGAGGCTAGAGTCAGTGACTCTGAATGTTAGTGTTACTGACGGAGTCTTCATCACCTTCACATCTGTACACATAAATGTCCTACACTCTAACAGTCACACTCCTAAGTAAGTGTGAAGCTGTCATGCTATGTCATGCTGTGTGCTAAACTTTCTTACTAGGTTAGTAAATGCCATACTTACTAAAATGTCTTACTAGATAAAAGAATGTCATACTTGCTAAAATGTCATGTTAGATAGTCGAATGTCCTCTCATATGTTCTTGCACTGTATAATTTAATAAAATATGAACACTGACAATCTTTTGTTTTTTAGAATCTTACCAATCGAGTCCCCTGTTCTTGTTGAGGAGAACTTACCCCCTGGTTATGAAGTACTGTCTCTATCAGCTAATGACAGGGACTGGGGGACTGACCACCACACGCATTTCTTCTTACCAAAACCTAACAGTTACTTCAAACTACTAACAAATGGTGAGAGTGAAGTCAAACTTCTAGAGAATTAACTGTAAGGAATTACTTATATTAAACATCAGTGATTTATTTGAAATGTTTGCTGCAAACTTATGTAGCTGTTACTTTAGAAGGGATTAAGTAATAATTGAATGGTATATTGTTGTACTTTATTCATTTGATATTTACTTGATAGTATTTAGATTATTTTTTTTATTTTTTATTGTAAGACACTATTTTTCCATCAAAAACAAGAATAATAAATATTTTATTTTAATTATAAACTAGGAACGTACGATTTGAGCTATTTCCAATTTAAAATGCTTATTTGGACTATTTTTCAATCAGAATAATTTTAATATAATACAAGATGATCATTGTGATAATTTTGTTTTTGCCCAGGCACAATGTACACGAAGAAGCCCCTAGACAGGGAAAGGCTCCCCTCTCACCAGGTGGTAGTGGGTCTAAGGGATAGGGGCGGTAGGACGGATTACCTTTCACTGGAAGTAGGTGTACTGGATGACAACGATAACGCTCCCGTGTTTCAGCTGCAAAAGTACCAAGCGTTTGTCGAGAGTGGCGCTGCAGCCGGTGAAGTTATTTTACAGGTACATTGCCATATTGTAACTTATTAAGTTATTACCATTCCATGTAAACCATTGTACACTTATAGGGGCAACATCAATACATACTACATAGTTAATATATTTAGTGTTATAGGTGACTTTTCACTAGTTAAACTAGGCGAGAAATTTCGTTAAAGAAAAAGAGCAACCATCTAAAGTTTACCTTTTGTTCTATTTAACAATGAACAGCAGAATAAAGTAACAAAATTAAGTAGAAATCTTGCTTAGTCATGGTGGATTGCAGTGAAGACATCCAAATTCAAAAAACACATTTCTGTATTTAAGTGAAAAAAGGATTCATTTTTATTTTAATCTGTCATGAGTCAACTAAATGAAAAAAAAAAAATATTGTTTGTCATAAGGAAGGATCAACAACTTAAATTTCGAAATATCCATATCAAAATATTCCCATAAAACATTAAAACAAAAAAATCGAAAAAAAAATTAATTTACAGATTGCTGTTTTTTGAAGCATTATTTTGTCCCGTGTCCCTTATAATCACTAGTTAATATCTTTTCCTACTGACACTGAGTTCCTCTGTACAGGTGCGAGCAGAAGACGCTGACGAAGGAGCTAATGGTGCCGTTAGTTACTCTTTGGTAGAGGAGACCTCCTTCAGAGTTGATGCCGTGACTGGAGAACTCTCCCTCACTAAGTACCCTAAGAACAGCAGTGAGTTGTTAAGCATCAGAAACTCTGTCAGAAGATGTTATCCTCTGGGTTTTAAACTCTCTTGACTTTCTTGAATTTTATGAATTTTCAATATTTTTTCGATTTTTTTAATTTTATGAAACAATGCAATGGTAACTAGAATGCCTCAACCTACTGAACCTTACAACCGTTTGTGTTACGTTGATGCACTAATAATCTTAATTTACATATGGTATATAATGTTATAGAACAGCCTATTCTATTTGAGTCTTCCAAAAATGTTTACATTTTCAGGTTGATATGAGGTACCTAGAATATACATCTTCACTTCTGTGGATATCGGATCAAACTATTCAGTTTGAAGTCATTAAGATACAAACTTAATGCTTTTAATTGCATTAACCCTTTTAAATTTACAAATACATAATACATGTTCAGTGAATCATAGCGTTAGGGACCTGAAAGAAATTAGTACTATTCGAAAAAAAACTAATAAGAGAACAAGTACATCATTGGAAAAAGGAGAAAAAATAATTTCCTAAGTACTTAATGTCTGAAAGATAATTTTATCATAAGATGATCATTTACATCAGAACATTCATTCTATGCACTCTTCGCCATGTCCTGCGTGATCTTATGTTGAAAGGGTATTTTGATATGCAATATATTTTTTAAATAGCCCTTTAAAAAATGCGAAGGGTTAAAATCAGGTGATAGAGCAGGCCACTAAATATCACCGAATCTGAAAACCAATTTCTTCAGAAACTGGTTGTTTGAAATAAAAAGGGTAATCTTGCTGTGTCACATGGTAGATACACTATGTTACACTTTAAATCAAAATTTTCTCTCTTTCTCAATGGTGTATCTGTTTTCATCTTTATATTAGATATTATTCGAGTTATACTAGTTTCTTTCGGGTGCCATAACGCTTGTACAAGCAAGAGTCACTAATTTTAAACCATTATGCTATTAATACTCCTACGGTCCCTCCTCTCGTATTTATTAATGCCAATCAGTTTTCTTTCTACTAATTAATTCACGATATTTTTCAGAGAGTAGCTCGTTGCAACTCACCATCAGGGCCAAAGATGGAGGTGCTGTGGCTCTGTACTCTGATGTACTTGTCACCATCACTCTACTACCTCCATCTCAAGTACTGCCTCAAAGTACTAACCAGCAGTTGTACCTAACTGAAGATACTACCTTGGGTAAATATTATCCACATTGATACAACTTCATTGAAAGAAAGAATAATACAAGTAGGATTCTAATTCAAGCAGCCTTCGTATAAATTCCTGCTGAAAATAGGACTTTTCAAGTACTATGCTTTCTTTACCATAATTAAAATTGTGTACCAATAAAGCTAAGAAAACTGTTATTACTAGGGTTGTGACAATATGATTGTAAGATCATAAATATTAAGAATATCACAGATACTATACTATATAGGTACCGCTGGTTCAGAATGATTCAATACTCTTTAATTCTCTCTGTCTATAATACATTCGTGATCTATGATTTTGAAAGCATATTGTCACAACCCTAGTTATTAAATTAAAAGAAACTGAGTTACATGATAAGAAATATTCAAAGAGACCAACATGTCTATCATATTGAGATTGCTTTACTCACTAAAATTGTACATGTTATCAACTAACTATTTGTCAGCCTTTAAATTGTTAATTTTTATCTTTAGGTACAGTGATCACGACTCTGTGGGTAGGAGGACCAATGGCAGTGCAGTACTCTATTGCAAGCCACGCCCCCTCACCAATCACCATCTCTCCTTCTGGTCACGTGATGCTGGCCAAGTCTCTTGACTACGAGAGGAGTAGAATTCATTCTCTGGTCATCGCTAACCAGACTGTCCAGAAACCAACCCTGGTCACTTACGTTAACCTGGACATCTTTGTGAGTGCTTGCTCTAATTAGTCATTTTGAAACATTCCATTGATGATAGAAAATACAGTAGACTTTTCCCTAACATATGTACTGTAGGACTCCTCTATAGTGAATGTAGAGTCCTGAGTAAGAGAGCTACACCCGTATAGTGAACAAATTTTCCTTAGTTTGTCATAGACCATTAGTTTTCTAAAATTGATGCTATTCATGACAGACTAAAGAAAATTTGTTCACTATACGGGGTAGTTCTCTTACTCAGGACTCTACATTCACTATAGAGGAGTTTTACTGTACATTTGTAATTGAAATAACTAATTATTTCATTATAGAGCCTAATTCTGAAGAAGTGAATTCTAAGTGTGTCCTATTTTTCAGGTGATAGATGTGAATGACAATGAGCCAGTTTTCGATGTCTCAGTCTACTCTGTGAATGTTAGTGAGACATCAGCCATTGGAGACACTATACTAGTACTGAGTGCAGGAGACAGAGACACTGGCCCTAACGGACAGGTGAGTAACTAGTGAGACAGGTGTAATAAGTACATCAAATGAGTGCAATGGGGAAAAGAAGTGAGTTCAGTTCATTCTTTTCTCTACCATATAAACCAGTGGAACCCTCTTAAAGTGGTGTGCCCTGCCACCCTTTGGGGCCTGGATTATCAATTTTATTCATTTTGTTTACTTTTCATTTTGCATTTTACCAATGTAGAGCTCATGTACCAATGTAGCAGCCCATGTACCAATGTAGAGCCCATGTACCAATGTAAAGCCCATGTACCAATGTAGCAGCCCATGTACCAATGTAAAGCCCATGTACCAATGTAGCAGCCCATGTACCAATGTAAAGCCCATGTACCAATGTAAAGCCCATGTACCAATGTAGAGCCCATGTACCAATGTAGAGCCCATGTACCAATGTAGAGCCCATGTACCAATGTAGCAGCCCATGTACCAATGTAGAGCCCATGTACCAATGTAAAGCCCATGTACCAATGTAGCAGCCCATGTACCAATGTAAAGCCCATGTACCAATGTAGCAGCCCATGTACCAATGTAAAGCCCATGTACCAATGTAAAGCCCATGTACCAATGTAGAGCCCATGTACCAATGTAGAGCCCATGTACCAATGTAGCAGCCCATGTACCAATGTAGAGCCCATGTACCAATGTAAAGCCCATGTACCAATGTAGCAGCCCATGTACCAATGTAAAGCCCATGTACCAATGTAGCAGCCCATGTACCAATGTAAAGCCCATGTACCAATGTAAAGCCCATGTACCAATGTAAAGCCCATGTACCAATGTAAAGCCCATGTACCAATGTAGCAGCCCATGTACCAATGTAAAGCCCATGTACCAATGTAGCAGCCCATGTACCAATGTAAAGCCCATGTACCAATGTAAAGCCCATGTACCAATGTAAAGCCCATGTACCAATGTAAAGCCCATGTACCAATGTAAAGCCCATGTACACCAATGAGCCATATATCACTTCATGTCCCTTCGAAGCCCTAAAATTGTTACTATTGTTAGAGGCAAGCTCTTCACTGCGTAGTGTTACTATTGTTAGAGGCAAGCTCTTCACTGCGTAGTGTTACTATTGTTAGAGGCAAGCTCTTCACTGCGTAGTGTTACTATTGTTAGAGGCAAGCTCTTCACTGCGTAGTGTTACTATTGTTAGAGGCAAGCTCTTCACTGCGTAGTGTTACTATTGTTAGAGGCAAGCTCTTCACTGCGTAGTGTTACTATTGTTAGAGGCAAGCTCTTCACTGCGTAGTGTTACTATTGTTAGAGGCAAGCTCTTCACTGCGTAGTGTTACTATTGTTAGAGGCAGCTCTTCACTGCGTAGTGTTACTATTGTTAGAGGCAAGCTCTTCACTGCGTAGTGTTACTATTGTTAGAGGCAAGCTCTTCACTGCGTAGTGTTACTATTGTTAGAGGCAGCTCTTCACTGCGTAGTGTTACTATTGTTAGAGGCAAGCTCTTCACTGCGTAGTGTTACTATTGTTAGAGGCAGCTCTTCACTGCGTAGTGTTACTATTGTTAGAGGCAGCTCTTCACTGCGTAGTGTTACTATTGTTAGAGGCAAGCTCTTCACTGCGTAGTGTTACTATTGTTAGAGGCAAGCTCTTCACTGCGTAGTGTTACTATTGTTAGAGGCAGCTCTTCACTGCGTAGTGTTACTATTGTTAGAGGCAAGCTCTTCACTGCGTAGTGTTACTATTGTTAGAGGCAGCTCTTCACTGCGTAGTGTTACTATTGTTAGAGGCAAGCTCTTCACTGCGTAGTGTTACTATTGTTAGAGGCAAGCTCTTCACTGCGTAGTGTTACTATTGTTAGAGGCAGCTCTTCACTGCGTATTGTTCCTATTGTTAGAGGCAGCTCTTCACTCACTGATGTTTATATCACAAATGTGACTCGAAGCTGTCTCTCTCAGGGGAAATTTCCTAACACATTTCCCCTCAAATGATGTTCCAGTACCCTCACATTAAATCAGCTACAACTACTTTGCGCTATGTGAATGCTCTTATATATTCATCTTATCACTTATTGCAGCCTTTAGTTGCTATTCCTCTGACTTAGAGTACATTATATACATTTAAAATGACTTCTCAAGCACCATAGACATTATTATCTCTATCACTGTTTCTCAGATAGTTGTTTTAAATGATAATAGTTTGCAATGATAAAACTTTAATTCTGCAATCCATTAAAGGGCCGTCCACACGTAAGGTTTTTTAAGTCTCTCCACCAGACTTTTTGCTAAACTCCTCCTACTTTTTCCACGAGAATATAAGAAAAAACGATGTAATTGTTATTTATTTCAGTTGGTATCCATGATACCCGCAGGTATCATGGATACCAACTGAAATAAATAACAATTAACAATTATATCGTTTTTTCTTATATTCTCGTGGAAAAAGTAGGAGGAGTTTAGCAAAAAGTCTGGTGGAGAGACTTAAAAAACCCTACGTGTGGACGGCCACTAACACATGGGTTTGATCTGGAAAGATGTGAGTAAGAAAAAGAATTAGGTGTGCTTTTTTCCTGGAACTGTTGTAATTTTATTATGAATCTCTACATTTTTTATCATGTTCAGTAAACTTGACGTTAATGTTTACTGTTCCAGTGTAAAGCTTTTCCTGTCGTTCACTGTCGCCTCTTCATTTTCCTCTTTCTTTCGTGAATGCAGTCACAGGTGATTGTATTCACGGAGTAGCATTTTGGCCCTCATGAGCATGATTGAGTATTTTGTTCATGGTGCCCTTTTTATGTGTGACTGTTACTCTCAGTCCCTTGTATTCATTCAGGACATTAGTGATATTGCCTTTAGTTCCGAAGCAGATGTTAAAACCCCAGCAAAATTAATTGATTGATATTCTGTTCATGTCACTTACTGCAAAAGTACAGCATAAATATATCATTTTGCAATGAAGTAGAACTCCCCTATAATGAAATCATATATAGTCAATGTAGAGTCCTTAGTAAAGAAGTAGCCTGAAGAGTGAACAAATTTTCTTTTAATCTTATTCACTATACAGGCTACTTCCATACTCAGGACACTACATTCCCTATACAGGATTTCATTATAGAAGAGTTCTGTAGTCTGTAATTTTTATCCACTACTTTTCTTTTCTATAAATGATTTTAATAAAATAATCTCATTTCTGCAGGTACATTTTTCCCTCTCCCCCTCTACCCCCCAAGAAATCAGACACCACTTCAAAGTGTCACCCAGCACAGGGGCAGTGACGTTACTGGCACTACTTGACAGAGAGGCGGCACAGCAGTACACTTTTGACGTCACAGCCGTAGATGCGGGTTACCCACCTCTGTCGTCTTCAGCTGAAGTCACAGTGATGGTCTCTGACGCCAATGACTGTCCTATGACTTTCACTAAAACGACTTACACAGTCGATGGTGAGTGTTACACAGTCGATGGTGAGTGTTACACAGTCGATGGTGAGTGTTACACAGTCGATGGTGAGTGTTACACAGTCGATGGTGAGTGTTACACAGTCGATGGTGAGTGTTACACAGTCGATGGTGAGTGTTACACAGTCGATGGTGAGTGTTACACAGTCGATGGTGAGTGTTACACAGTCGATGGTGAGTGTTACACAGTCGATGGTGAGTGTTACACAGTCGATGGTGAGTGTTACACAGTCGATGGTGAGTGTTACACAGTCGATGGTGAGTGTTACACAGTCGATGGTGAGTGTTACACAGTCGATGGTGAGTGTTACACAGTGGATGGTGAGTGTTACACAGTGCAGTTAATGAGGATAATGTCATAATGTCATTGCACTCATTAGTTAAACATCATTAGTATGTTTTAAATTAGTTGTGTAAGTTACTAATTATTGATCTGTTTCACATTTTTTGTCATATATGAACAACGATATAATAGGAATTATTTAATTTTAATATTAGTATCCGTGATATCTGCAGGTATCATGGATACTGATAAAAATAAAAAAATGGATACTAATAAAATTGAATAATTATTATATTGTTTTTTCTTATATGACCGTAGATGTGAAACCGACCGTTGATTCGTAACTTACCTACCCTAGTCGTTAACTTAAAATGTTATCATGCTTCAATCTAACTAATTCTATATTTTCTTTTCTCTCAATTTATGGTTAATAGTGATGTTAATGTTTTACCTGCCAGTGAGTGAAGACGCTGCAGTTGGTGATGAGGTGCTCTCTCTAACTCTCAATGATGAAGACAGAGTGAACGAGAGAGTTTTCTTTTTCATCTCAGAGGGGAACTTCGGAAACCATTTCAGTGTGTCTGACAGTGCTGAGGTAACTATTTCAGTCATTAATTAATTTAAATGTAATATCTTTACTTGTTCTCAAATTTTCAGTTTTTAAGAAATATATTTTTTTCTTTTCTAATTTATTAGTATTTCATTCGGCCAGATTTAAATTTTAACTACTAGATTTCAAATAATTTCATCTAATTAATCTCCTCTGTTTTTGCTTTACACTTAGCAAGTTTCTACAAAGGGTCACTGTGAGTTGTGTGTTTCAGATGAGTGTCCTGAGGCCTTTGGACAGAGAGATGAGGAGTTGGTACAATGTTACCGTTATTGCCACTGATGGTTACTTCTCTTCATCTTGCCATGTCATCATCTCTGTCTCTGATATCAACGGTACGCTATAGAACATAAGTGAACGTTAAAAACATCGTGTGAATGAAATAGCGAAACGATAGGATTATCGGTGATATGAGTGCTATACTTGGTTCTATGATCAATTGCTAATTTCGTTTGGCCAGAATTCACTGCCGGAATTTAAACGGCCCTTATTATTCTTATGAACTGAATTTTTCTTTTCAGATTCATATATAATAGGTTTATACGTGAATTATAACATATCAGTTTGATGTGCTCTAACTTTTGCTATACATGGTCATCTCTCTCTCTTCCTATACCCAGATAACGGGCCCGTGTGCCCCGAAGGACCCCTTAATGTTCTCCTGTCAGAAGACACCCCAAAGGGCACCATCGTAACTAAGGTCTCCGTTAGGGATGTTGACAGCGAATCTAAAAATAGAAACAGGTGAATTATTTGTTCTTTCTATTAAATTATTAACAAACTTTAATACTCCTAGACGCCAAATTATTGTCTCTATAACTTATTAGGATTTTCATAATTAGATTTCACGTATTATTCCTTCCATCTTCAAAACAATAGATAATATTGATAATCCTGAAAACAATATTAATATTGATAATCTTTGAAACATTAGACAATAAAGAAAATGTCAAAACAATAGAAAATATTAATAATATTGCTGTTTGGTATATAGCAAGCTAATGCAATCTAATATTTTCACTTTAATATGTTATTACATTAAAACATTATTTACTAAATGTTTCTTTACAGGTTTTCTCTTTCTGGAACAAATCACAATCATTTTTCAATTGATGACGTCACAGCTGAAATAACAGTTGGTGACTTTTTGGACAGAGAGAAGCACCCTCAGTACCTACTTAATGTGAGTTATTGTGAACCAATCTATGAAACTTAAATAAATAGCATAACTACACTCTTATGAGAGTTTGATTAGTGTTCAATTAAATTAAACATAATACGTAGGTAGGTCAGAAAATAATTCAAACTCTTCGTTGAAATATTTATTATACTAATTAAGAAATGGACTACAAATTTCTAGTCTAAAATACTTCTTTCAAGATCAAAACCCGTATCAGGCAATAAAAATAATAGATCACTATCTTGTCTGCAGGTGACTGCAATGGATGCAGATAGGTCTGATTTCTTCTGCTCAGTGCTGCTTGATATCACTCTTAGCGATGCCAACGACAACGCCCCTTCCTTTGACCTGCACCAGTATGCATTTTCAGCCAAAGAGAACCTGCCAATGAACTCCTTCATTGGCAGAGTAGTTGCAGAGGATGCAGATGAAGGTAAGGACCATCTAGATATCTAGAAACCATATCATGTAACTATCTTCAAACCATATCATGTAACTATCTTCAAACCATATCATGTAACTATCTTCAAACCATATCATGTAACTATCTTCAAACCATATCATGTAACTATCTTCAAACCATATCATGTAACTATCTTCAAACCATATCATGTAACTATCTTCAAACCATATCATGTAACTATCTTCAAACCATATCATGTAACTATCTTCAAACCATATCATGTAACTATCTTCAAACCATATCATCGTAACTATCTTCAAACCATATCATCGTAACTATCTTCAAACCATATCATGTAACTATCTTCAAACCATATCATGTAACTATCTTCAAACCATATCATGTAACTATCTTCAAACCATATCATGTAACTATCTTCAAACCATATCATGTAACTATCTTCAAACCATATCATGTAACTATCTTCAAACCATATCATGTAACTATCTTCAAACCATATCATGTAACTATCTTCAAACCATATCATCGTAACTATCTTCAAACCATATCATGTAACTATCTTCAAACCGGTTAATAGTTTCTAAAGTATCAGTAACTATCTTGTATCACGTAAAGTGTCATGTAACTAAGTATCATGTAACTATCTTGTATCACGTAAAGTATCATGTAACTAAGTATCATGTAACTATCTTGTATCACGTAAAGTATCATGTAACTAAGTATCATGTAACTATCTTCAAACCAGTTTATAGTTCTAAAGACACAGAATTAAATGAAATCAAGACAAAGTTAATCTAATTAGAATATACTTTGTAGATAAATGCTAAATACCAAGGGGCATTAAACAGACATTCATATTACTTGTTACTAATATTTTAATATAAAAATAATACAATTAGTAGGCAATTAACTTACCAATGAAATCTGGCTGTTGTGCGATATAATGTTGGCTTGCAAATGCTTTAGTTTTGATTGCATCTTGGTGTTTAGAGGGAAGGTTCACAAGCACTTAACTAGTGCTTGTGTATCACTAACCTTTAATAACTACCTATTTTTACATACTTTCTAATACACTACTCATTACTTATAAATATGGACTAAAATTATACATGAATACAAATGAACTTATAAGCAAAATATATTGTTCGAACAGTGATTAGTTAAGAATTTATATTGTTTTTAATGTCTGTTATAGAAAGATTTTAAATCTAGAACATTCGATGGTTAATTTATATTTATAAAATTGATCTATTATACTGGAATAATGAATTTTATTTTATTTGATTATACAGTTTTATTTGCTAATTGCTAATTCTATACATTAATGACTTATTTAACTACCTAATATTATGATTTCATTTATGAGAAATATGAGTGAGGTTAAGTTGAAATATGAGTATCATGAGAGACAAGTATGAGAAATATTAATTAGACTTTGTTAACGATATTGAGATTTTTAATACAATTTAGATTGAATGCAGACTAGGTAATTAATTTTACAATAAATTAATTTATTAATTATTAGTTTATACTAATATTGATTATTCCCTAATTTTCTAATGTTCTGTTTTATCATAACATGATAGATAAACATTAATTAGTTTATGATACGAAATATTTCGGCTGAAATAATCAAAAAAAAAATAGATAGAATAATTTTATGAAAAATCAGAAAAAAGGCGTTGTTTAGATTATTTCCCGATAGTTGGTATTTTTCATTAACGTTCACAAAATGTCAGTTTATTCTTCGTAAATAAGTAATATTTAATCTAATTTGAGAAATATATATACACTATTCTAGCTAGTGAAGGATTTCTATAATTATAATTATGAATATTACATAATTATTTATGCTGATTGCGGGGGACATTCAAGAGAATTATAGTATAATAGGGGGAAATATGTTTTCAGAAATTGTTCTTTTTCTTTAGAGATGGACGGATGGTGTAATCGTGTACTTTATAAGTAAGTATAGGCTATATGAGTGTAGTGTTAATTGTATACCTCTAATTTCCATAATAGAATGTAGACTTATATCCAGAAGAAAATGTCGTCACATATAAAATTCCAATGCTTCGTTATCAAATTTCAAAATTTATATATAGATTATAAAGTACAATATAGGATAAACTGCTAAATAGAAAGTAGTTATCCTACATACAACAGTTAGGCATTAAATTCATTGTTGATTCCAGCTTTTCCACTCATTGATCCTAATTATAAATAGGCTGTCTAAAATGAATCTAAATTACCATAATGGTAAGATATTATTAAGCCTTTTGAAACTAAAAACGAATGTTTATTTATTTAGAGGTGGTATCGATACATCTTTCTACGATAACTTACACTCTATTCATTTAAAGATTTTGTAGCTGTAATAGGTATTCTTCATTCATTTAAAGTTGTCCCGAAAAGTTTCATATGAAACTTCGTATGGACCTATATATCATGAACTCCATTTAATGTTTATATTACTACTGTGTCATTTTCTTTACATTCAATAAAGATTATCATTATGATATAAAGCACCAAGGAACATCCTTCCAATCACCCCGTTTCTCTTTACAGGAGAAAATGCCGTGGTTCTCTACTCTCTGGCCAATGACTCGCAAGGCAGCTTCTCCATCAACAGCAGCCATGGCTATGTCTTCCTCAGCCGTCCTTTGAACAGGGAGAAGAACACTGTCCACAGCCTAGTCATCACTGCCTCTGATGCTAGGAATGGGGCACTGGTGTCCTCAGCAACTGCACTTGTCACTGTCTCTGGTAAGTAAGGCCTGATTCACACGGAGTATTTTTTTTAAGACAATGCAGCATGAAAACACACTCGATCTAAGTGTAAATACTCATCATATACGTTTATTCAGTCGTAGTGCTTTTTCCTGCGGCAAGAGGAAAAACGCCCGTTAAGCTATTTATAGTTAGTGTGTCTAACTAGATATTCAGTTGGTTTTGGGTTCAAATGGACGACTAATTTAATTTGGTGTAATAATATTGTCCTGTTTGTCTGATCAGTGAATTAAAAGAATGTGAGAGAATGAGTTTAACTATCTTAGTATTTTTGAATAGAATGTCATACTTCGATTATTCATGAAAGATGTTTATTTAAATTAATATCTTCATTCATTATTAACAAATTGAAATTTCATTGAAAAATAAATTGTTTGGAATTATATATAATGTAAGGATAGTATATATAATATTAGTATGAATAAATATAAATAGGTTTGCTCAACCCTTACTCTTTTTTCGAGTAACTTATCAGTCTATATAGTTTTAAACATTACGAATCACTATATCTTCTGCCCATTATATTGACTTACAAATGACTGTCCCTCTCTAAGATGTGAATGACAGTCCTCCTGAGTTCAGAGAGACTGTGCAGACTGTGTCAGTCACTGAGAATTCTTCCCTTGGGACTGAAGTGACTAAAGTGTTCGCCACATCTGCCGATACGGGCCACTACGCCAGAATATTCTACAGTGTGGACCGGACACAACTCAACCAGTACTTTGATGTCGATCCTGTTACTGGTGAGGACTGTGATCTGCAGTTTGATATCCTAGACTCTTTAATTAGTAGGAATAATAGGATAAATAGCAGAGAGGAATAGGACACAGTAGCCAATAGGACACAATAACCGATAGGACACTGTAGCCTATAGGACACTGTAGCCTATAGGACACAGTATCCGATAGGACACAATAACCGATAGGACACAGTAGCTGATAGTACACAATAACCGATAGTACACAATAACCTATAGGACACTGTATCTGATTGGACACTGTATCTGATAGGACACAGTAGTCGATGATACATAGTAGCTGATAGTGAGTCACAAAAAGGTGTTCAGTTTTCGATAGGATGTGACTAGGAAAGATATTTTCAGCGTAGGTACCGTGGTATTTAGAGTTAGAATAACCAAGCTACACTGAAATTTACTTCCTAGCAAATTTTTATCGAAAATTGAACATATTTTATGTAAATTAATATTTGTTACTCTATATTTATTCTAACTCTAATTATCGGGATTGGAATAGAGTTATAATTTTAATTGAAATTACTGATAAGTTTCATGAATTGTAAAATTATTTAATGTACAACCATTATTAAATCTTCATATTTTAATCAACATTTATACGACAGTGGACAAGAATGAAATGTCAACAAAATCACGCATAGAAAACATGATTTCAGTTTTCAAGGATTTTTAAAGGTCATTAATTTCATTAATTAGATTACCATACATTTGTTGATTTTAAAAAGGAATTATTTTTTATTGTTAAATTATTAACCCTTTTAATTATTTTCAGGTATTGTTGTAGTTGCCCAAAAGTTAGACTTTGAAACAACCCAGTCTGTGCTGGTGACTGTATTGGCTAGGGATGGAGGCAGGCCCCCTCTGACAGCTTCCTGTGTGCTGGTGGTGACTGTGCTGGATGAGAATGACAATGTACCTACCTTTGACAGAGAGAATTACACTGCTACTGTACCTGAGGCAGCTCTACTGGGAACACTCGTCACTAACGTTAGTCTCACTTGATTTTATTGCCTAGGAGATATGCTAAAGATATCGCAACATAAGTTATAGAGTGACGAACTAAATTAAAATTAGACTATGTCTGTCTTAGAATTTTTTTATGAATGATAGTTGATAGAAAGTAATATATAAAATAATATAGTCAAATATTATTAATTTATCATACAGGGTGATTTCTTAACTTTTTCACTGATAGTTTCACCATTAAATCATTGTTTAGTGATTATGAGTAATCATTTAGTTATATCGATATATTGTTATATTGTTTTTATTTCACCAGGTGACTGCTACAGATGAGGATAGCGGTGACTTGGGAGCAGTGACTTACTTCACTGCAGACAGTGACTTTGCAGTCGATGCACTGACTGGAGCAGTCACTGTGACAAAACCGCTTGACAGAGAACAGGTAAAGTCACTGCAATCATTGTCAATAGGTTGGATGTGCGCAATTAATGTACTGAATCAGTTTGTTAATTAATTAAATTAAATATATTAGAAAAAATTTTATATTGCTTGATCAAAAATTTCCTTTAGATTAAAATAAGTAAATTAGTATATATACAGTAGAACTCCTGTATGTACATTGTACAGTCTTGAGTAAGAGAACTACTCCATATAGTGAACAAATCTTCTTTAGTCTGCCATGAACAGACATCAGTTATAGAAAACTAATGGGCATTTTTGTTGAATTAATATAGTCACACTTAGTTATTTGTTTGTATTCATATTGTTGTCTTTAGCTAATGTGTTTGAACACCTCAACATAATTGTCTTGTGATAACATTTCCTGGTTCTAGCTATGTCACTTGTTGTATAATTGTTTGCTGTTTATCTATTATATAAAGGCTCTGTTAAATCAAACTAGAGTCAGTTCTCTGAAGTAAATCGCAGAGAGTTCTCCTATATTAAGCACTTATAATAAACTTATACTTTTAAACTTGTAAAAACCACTGTTCATTTAACCTATGTTTTATCAATTTCATGGTAGACTATAGGAAATTTGTTGAGGTAGTTCTCTTTCTCAGCACTCTACATTCACTATAGAGGAGTTCACTGTATATAAATTGATGGCCATTACATGAATCCTTCAACTCTTTCATCTTCCACAGACTAATATCTACACACTGGTGGTGACTGCTACTGACGGGGGAAAACCTCCCAAAGAGTCTACTTCGTCAGTGGAAATCACAGTAATGGATGTCAATGACAACGCTCCAGTTATTAGAAACTTAGCACCTAACTACTATGTGAAGGTATGAACCACCTTAGTAACTATTATTTAGCACCTAACTACTATGTGAAGGTATGAACCACCTTAGTAACTACTATTTAGCACCTAACTAAATCCTTTAACCTGGCTATTTCTTTTCCATTTTTCAAATACTCATAACTCATTTACTGATGCGAATTTGTTAATGGGTAGTTAGTTATTTTTAAAAGATGCACATATCCCAAGCCTAAAAATCCTTTAAATCTCATGCACCTCACCACATTATTAAGGGAGGTATACCTAAAAAAACGGTGTACAGTCTTTTTATTTAGACTGAAAATTGCCAACTTGGATGCTAACAAATCTAATTAGGTTTACAGAAAATGATGAGGGATATTTTCCGCATTGATTGAAACAATTAAAATTTACTGGGAAATAACCTTCAAGCAACTCTTTTGTATTATAACATTAAATATACTATTTGAATCACGGTGATTATGTTCTTGGTAAAATTATAGATTTTATGGCTTAAAAAATCTTTTTTATATATCTACTATCCGTTGTACTAATTGGTTCTAAATTATTGTATATTCTCATCAGAAAACTCAGAAAATGAACGATGCCATAGCAACATTCGAATGCGTGGACGAGGATGGTCCTGGTAACGGCTCACCTTTCACTTGGGAGTTGCTAGATAGCGCCATATCGACAGAAAGCGCCTCTCTTTTCACCATCGAACAGGATGGCACTATTCGAGTGGCTTCTGAACACATCTTAGCCAAGGTATTTTCCTAAATGAAAAACAAATGTACTATTGTATTTCATCTAACAGATAGGAAATATTAAATGTTGAATATGATGTTAGTTTCCTCATGTTATTCAGTAATAATAATATTGACATTCAAATCATGCTACTCACCAATATCTAACGTCTTGTATACAATGTTTCAGATCAATCGATCATACCAGCTTACAGTAAGAGTTTGGGACTCCGGAACTCCCCCGCTTTACAGCGATGCTGTGATCAACATCACCATTGTCGAAGAATCCCAATTTGCCCCCACCATTTACCCCCTCCACATCACAATCTACTCGTACATCACTCCGTTCAAAGGAGGAGTCTTAGGACACGTTCAGGCAACCGATAGAGATCAGTATGACACTCTGACTTACTCCATAGATAGGCATAGAGATCTCTTTGAAATAGGTGGTCAAGATGGCTACCTGAGAGCCAGAGTACCTCTTGACGACGGTGTTTACGAGGTGAATGTTAGTGTGACTGATGGAACCTTCTCTCGATGGGCCGCGGTTGTAACCACCGTTGAAATAATTACCGATGACATGCTTCAGAATGGTGTGATGATTGGTATTGGGCCTACATCTCCTGAAGATTTTATAGCTACCTTGGTAATGAAATTAGGGAAGATTTTCGCAAGAGAATTTAAAGTTGAGGGAGATGATCTTACGATCCTAGGTATTCAAAAATCTAAATCTTCAATTTCTAAACAGAGTTCTATGGATGGTGTTGAATTTCTACTTGCAATCAAAGAGAACGATGAAAAGTTCTATTCTAGAAACAAAGCTGCGGATATGATTGAATCCATCAGAAAGAAGATATTACACAACCTACACTTACGTTCCTTAGAAATGAAAAGTGTGTCCTGCAAATCACAGAAACAATGTCACGGCAACGGAAAGTGCTTCACAAATATCGAAATGGGTCACTCTGTTTCCAAATACTTCAACAGTCCTCTAACAAATGTAGTTTCTCCCATGTTCGAGAACACAGCAGTGTGTCTCTGTAATCCCGGCTACTCAGGTCGAAGATGTCAAACTACAGTGGACTCTTGTGCTAACACTCTCGAAGATTCTGCTTCCCCAGCATGTCCCTTAAAGTCAACGAAATGTAGCGGTTCATCTTGCTACAAGCATGACCAGACTTGGTCTTTTCGAGGAAATGGCTACGCGGAATATTTCATACAACGATTTAAAGAAAACCATTCAATGAATGTGACCTTCGGAGTTAAAACTCGCCATTCGTATGCTACAATTTTACTAATGAAAGAAAATGAGCATTATTCCATTTTAGAAATCGTGGAGGGATATTTAGAACTTCGTTGGAGATTTGGCAATATTGAAGGTTTAGTTCGAGTTGTAAACAGAAAAGTTGATGACAATGTCTGGCACGAAATCTTCTTGGAAATTGAAGGTAACTATGGTTACCTGTCTGTAGACGGTATTAGGAATTGGAACATTGCTCCTGGTGACGAATCTTTGGAACACCCTGGCCTTGGCCTTATTTACGTGGGTGGATTTGTGAACGAGAAAGAGAAAATCGACTACGGCTTTTACGGATGCATCAATAATTTGAGAATAAATAGTTTACGTTTGATTGTTGAAAATGAAAACAATTTCAAAGATAGATCAGAATCGTCTAGAAAAGTTGTGAATTTAGATCAAGGCTGTCCTGCAACTCTTCCCAAACCAGGTATTTGTAGCAGATATCCCTGTACTAACGGAGCTACTTGTATTGAACTCAGTGAGAACACTTATGAGTGTGTTTGTCTACAGTCTTTTGATATCTGCGACCTGAAGTTAAACCCTTGCGCTGAATCCCCTTGTCTGAACAGCGGCAAATGCGTCCCTTCCAACAGTAGTTACCTGTGTGAATGCAATGAGAACACCTTGGGACATCGGTGTGAGTTAAGCTCTTCATGCTACCGTCAGAACTGTGTCAAAGAGGGTGTGTGTACCATTGAAATTGTAGAAGATGTACGTTGCGCCAAACTGATCAGCAAATGTCAGGAAAATATTTGTGAAAATGGCGGTACTTGTAAAGAATCGCCGTTAGGTCAATTTTGTGACTGTTTACCTAATTTCAGTGGCAGCAGGTGCGCGGGTGTTATGGAAGACTCTAAGATGGCAACAACTTACGAAATCGTGTGGGTGGTGTGTTTTGTTATCATTTTACTCCTTTTGGTTTTCATTGTAGTGTTGGTTGTGCGGTGTAGGATTGAAAAGCGAAAACTGTCTCCCAGAGAAAATGTTGCCGTTCAAAAGTTTCATCATGCAAATGACTGCGTGGATGACGATGTTACTGACCTCAGAAATGAGGTATGTCTGTGCAAAATAAATAGTTTGTTACTTTTTTATTATTAGGAAACACACTGAATTATTTATTTTAATATATGTTTCATTTCTTAATGTTAATAAATAAATCGTTTTTTATTAAACTGGCTTGGTTAACTAATTTAAACCTATGATTGAAAAGTTCCATTGAAATTCATGATTAGAGTGAATGTGATTTTTAAAATACTAAATAGTAAGGGTTAAAAAAGTAATTTAATCATAAAAAGTTATGAAAAGGAAATTGTGTCTACACTAAGATACAAATGCTATTCTTTTTCCGATTCATTAAATATAACTTATCCGAATGAATGGTATAAAGTAGATGTAACTAATTTTTGGAAAGTAAGATTTCTAATTTTGAAGTCAAAGCACAATAAATTAAATTACTATTTAATTTCTTCTCTATTTGAACAAGTCAAAATACCAAGCTGTGAGATGATCAATCAGGCCACATAATTAGTTCCATTCAAGGTTTGAAATATACTTTAGATAGTTTCTTCAACCACTCTCTTGCAGCATCTGAGAGACAGAGGCAAAGAATGGAATCTGTGTCCCGACAGTCTTGAGTTGGACCTCATCAGAGTTCAGTCTGGTGAGAGTGTTAGTGCTGAGTCTGGTGGAGATGGTCCTATCAGTTTCTTCGGTACTTCTTACGATGTTGCCTCCAGAGGTAAGTAAGATAGTTACTATTATTGCAAATGATATATAACCCGCCTCCTTCGAATATATTTAGGACCGTTTTTTTCAAATCCCTAGGATATTTCATTAGTAGTTGTTATAATTACTTATAAATAGTTACTCAGAGGTACGGTGTTGATTGCATATGCAATTATTTTTTCTTTCTTTAAACAGCAAATTCAAAAGATAATAGATTTAGTTCATTACAATAGGGGAATAAATGGAATGGTACTTAGAAATACAATTATATGTAATATATGGTGAAGGCTGCTGACAGAAAGGGCATCTATTACCCTGCCCCTGCTTCAACCTTCTACCTCGGGATGTAACAATAAATACATCTCTCTGGTTCACCTTATCCCACACAGATCCTCACAGTTTCAAGTCCAGTCAGCCTCTGTTGACGTTTGGGGGAATGGGTTGCAGCAACAGGAGGAGTTTGGACAACTTGGCCACCTCTCCTGTTGAAAGTAAAGTTACTGTTGAACGGACCAACGAGTGGCCAGGTATTGTTGATTGTCTATGAAATAACCTTTGTTTTTCTATTCGTCTAATTGTCCATAATTCCTCCTTTCTAATTCTAGTAACTAATGTAATTAGTCTATTAAGGTGCCTAAAAAAGAAACATTGTGTGTTTATTGTAATATCTAATTGTACTCCTTTTTGCAGCTTTACAAGTCAGTGGCTTGCCTGAAGTGGTGCTGTGCAGTTTTGATCAGAATAAACCAGGTCTCCATCATGTCCGCAGCCAATCCTCTACGGCTGGAATAGCTACGGTCAGCCGATTGAGATGCTTCGGTGATGAGCCTAACACCGATGATGGTGCCAGTACCGGTGATGGAATGGAATGCAACCGCATGGGTGGTAGGAGAGGGATGGGAAAATGTAAGGCCATCAAAATTCCGCCGGTGGATATAAGTAGACTGGGGGAGAAGACCAGTGATGTACCTTACCCTGCACTCTCTGATGTTTAACACTGGAGAACTTATCCGATCTAGAGGTTACTTACTCATTTTGTCCATTTCCCTGGTTGTGTTAAAGTCTAAACTAAACTCGAATTCTAAACAGTAATCTCAGAGGTTTTTATGCAGAACCAAACAAATGTGACTGACTATAGTGAACAACTTTTTGTTCAAATGATCAATGAATTCACAAATGGTAACACTGAAGAAACTTACCGAACCCATAGAATTTTATTCGCAGGTAGTCTAGTCTGTTCAGGCATATTAATGGAATTTTCATATCTGCAAGTGGCTCAGAATCGTGCATAAACAATGTAGTAAGAGACTCACTCTCTATATTGAAAAAATGTGTTCATACTGACTAGCATGAGATGGCAGTCAAACTAGAAAGAAACAAGTGATCAACTATTTGTACCTATTTAGTCATCACTATTCTAATTTTCTCATTCGTTGAACAAGAGTGAAAAAATACCAAACAAGAAAAACTAATAAACTTGTTATTTTTCAGTCTTTATTCCAATGGAACTTTGATTGTTTTTATCGTTAAAGTTATATAAGTTCATTTATTGAATACTCACAGTAGGTTTATTTTATTTAGAAGTTATAAGATAGAGAAGATTTCAACCCCAGTAAGCTTTTCCTACTATGCCAAAGTAGCTAACTACTCCATATTAATAAACCCATCCCACCAAAATATATGAATTGTAAAACGTACAAAAGAGTTCTCTTTGAATAAGATAATGAAAACGTATTATTGTGAACAGAAATCATAGCTTTGAATTTATAGGAAACAAAACTGAAGATAAACCTGAATAATATGAGTATTTAAAATATGGGGGTGGTGTGACTATAATTTTTACTAATAGTTATAAAATTCAAGAACTTACTTGCTACTTGATGCAAAAAATCTAGAAGAAACTTTTATTATTACCATCTAAAACTTACACACGTACTCACTGACATTTATTGGCCTCTGATATAATATTGATAAAAACTAGTGACCAGTCGAAAGGTTCGTAAGATACTTTCTTTCCTTTCAAGTCAGGTTGGCAACATAACACAGTATAATTTAATATTATTACGTACTCTAAAGAGAATTGTTAATAACCGAGCAACAGAATACCTCTCTAGCATTATAGATCGCAAATTCCCCTCTGAAAACAGAGAAATTAATAAAAATAATATAAAGTCCCATGGTGAAATATGTAGACAATTTTATCTAACACATTTTACTATGAAGATCTTACACGGTTTGACGCCTTCTAAGTGCGACTGGTTTGAAAAAAACTAGTAATGATTATAAGCAATCCAATTATGACAAAGTTATTTAAAAAAATAATGAATTATAAAATAACTGAAATTATCATAAAATAATTAAAATAACTGAAATTATCAACTTAAAATATATAGATAGAGTTGTTGGCAAAATTGTTTTTACTTCCTACTAAATTGTTAAGAAATATTTAACAGATGAAAGAATAAATAAATAATTGAGAGACAAATATGATAAATGATCTATCCGACATTTATAAGTGAGTCTTTTACTCGATACGACTGAGAAAATCTTTAAAAATGTTCGATGGATCCTTTATTATATTTTATTTCAATTTATGCACAAAGACTTTGTTGTTGACCTTTGATGGGGAATTAGCTGAGAAGTTTTTATCATGCTCATTTAATTTAAATAATTATACAAATGATGGTGATCAATACCGAAGAAAAAGCTAGGGTTCATTTCCTATTGTTTTACTCGTGTAAAATTAGAGAAATTCGTTAGTTTTTAACGGTGTGATTCAATGTTCATAAATACAGGCTGTCATACCTCTTTCTACGAAAAAACAATCACAGTGTCAGAAATTATACATATTTATTGGTTTGGGTCTAACTTTCTTACAAGATATTCAATTATATACCTTGAATTACTAATTAAACACTATAGTATTCATTAGAAATAACCATTGTTTCATTTGAAATAGTTTATACCATTATAGTGTATGTACAGTGAGTGCCTTAACTAGTTTGTAAAGCTTAATTAGGTACAGTGTACACTATGATGTAGAGGTTACCCAAGCAGAAAACTATGGTGGGGCCATAGAAGAGCAACCACTCAATCTTCTATGGCCCCACAATAACTTCCTCTATGGGATATCCACTTGATATTTGCCCTATAATTCTAATGAAGTAGGGTAAGTTACGAATTATCGGTCAGTTCCACATCTTCGGTCATAATAAGAAAAACGATATAATAATAATTATTATTATATCGTCTTTTCTTATATGATCGAAGATGTGTAACTGACCGCTAATTCGTAACTTACCCTATTACCTGGTGCTCCATATATACTGATAGTAACTAAATGATGGCAATATATTATACATGAGGTCACACTCATAGATATATTGTAAAATCGATTTTATACCATTTTGAGCAGCTATATAATTAATAGCGTTTGAAATTGAATGTAATTATTGATTAAATCTTTAGCCAATTTTATTAATAATATCCTAAATCATTTCCATCTGATTAGAGAAACCAAAGTATTTTAGGACCGCGTTACCAAATATTTACATTTTAGCAAACAGCCGTTTAGTTTGACCGCACAGAGTGGTCGCACTAAGCGGCATGTACTGTGCTGAGTTTCATGTATTTCTATTTGTATTTTCTGTTTATTTATTTACAAGTGACATCATTTGATGTGTCTGTGATTGCCATTGCAATTACAGAGGCAGATCTTTGCTCTAAATACTATTAACTAATGTGTCATAAGATGTCATCAGTCTTATTTGTCATGACTCATGATGTTAATGACGCAATGAATACATTAAATAATGTTAATGAAATTTAACTATGAAATTAAAAAGAGGTCATTTATAGGATGTAACAGGATATGGAAAAAAGGACTACATTTATCTAAATCATTTACATTTTACATGTTTCTATTTTTTCGATACATTTTTAGGTCAATTTTGGGTATTTGCGCTGAATTAACTTTCAACTGTTAGGTCTTGAACCTCTTGGTGACTAAACCGAGAACTTTATTGAACTGCATCTCTTAAATAGAAACCATCTGTATTATTTTCAGCGCAGATCAACTATATAAACACTGAGTAGCTTTTCTTAGTTCACGAGCCCTATTAATTGAAATGAAGCTCTTGAAACCACTTTGGTGATAGACTTCTCCTTCAAAGTCCCTTGCATTTACCCTGATGATAATAACAAGTATGCTGTTACATGACATACTTTGAGTATTTGAGTTAATAATTAGTTGCTATATCTTTACTTGAGTCTTACAGTGACCAGTACAGCATTACAGTGACCAGTACACCATTACAGTGACCAGTACACCATTACAGTGACCAGTACACCATTACAGTGACCAGTTCACCATTACAGTGACCAGTACACCATTACAGTGACCAGTACACCATTACAGTGACCAGTATACCATTACAGTGACCAGTACACCATTACAGTGACCAGTTCACCATTACAGTGACCAGTTCACCATTACAGTGACCAGTATACCATTACAGTGACCAGTACACCATTACAGTGACCAGTTCACCATTACAGTGACCAGTACACCATTACAGTGACCAGTACACCATTACAGTGACCAGTATACCATTACAGTGACTAGTTTACCCGTTAGGTTCACCTTTTCATACCTCAAATAATTACCTCAAATTAGTCATCAAATATCGATATTATTTAGTCTACATTTAGAAGGTTTAGGGTAAGTCTGAGATATCGAGTGATTACACATTTTCGATCATATTTAATTACATATATATTATTTTCTTATATGATCGAAATTGTGAAACCAGTCGATAACGCAGAACTCACCCCAGAGTGTCTATAGGTGTAGAAAATGAATGCTGTAAAAAGAATGTGAAGTTTGTCCCTAGGTTTTATTACTGGTTCTATATATTTTTATAAATGTTTGTGAATAAATTTTATTAACCTTACCTATTTTATTACTTTCCTATCCATTTAATTTGAGCATTTAAACAGCTGATTAATTAATCAAAAAAAAATAGAAGTTTAAATTAAAGAGGTTAACAATGAAGAGGTTAACATTGAAGAGGTTAACAGTAAAGAGGTTAACAATAAAGAGGTTAACATTGAAGAGGTTAACAATAAAGAGGTTAACAATGAAGAGGTTAACATTGAAGAGGTTAACAATGAAGAGGTTAACATTGAAGAGGTTAACAATGAAGAGGTTAACATTGAAGAGGTTAACAATGAAGAGGTTAACATTGAAGAGGTTAACAATGAAGAGGTTAACATTGAAGAGGTTAACAATGAAGAGGTTAACAATGAAGAGGTTAACATTGAAGAGGTTAACAATGAAGAGGTTAACAGTGAAGAGGTTAACAGTGAAGAGGTTAACAATGAAGAGGTTAACATTTAAGAGGTTAACAATGAAGAGGTTAATATTGAAGAGGTTAACAATGAAGAGGTTAACATTGAAGAGGTTAACATTAAAGAGGTTAATATTGAAGAGGTTAACATTGAAGAGGTTAACAATGAAGAGGTTAACATTGAAGAGGTTAACAATGAAGAGGTTAACATTGAAGAGGTTAACATTGAAGAGGTTAACAATGAAGAGGTTAACATTGAAGAGGTTAACAATGAAGAGGTTAACATCGAAGAGGTTAACATTGAAGAGGTTAACAATGAAGAGGTTAACATTGAAGAGGTTAACAATGAAGAGGTTAACATTGAAGAGGTTAACAATGAAGAGGTTAACATTGAAGAGGTTAACAATAAAGAGGTTAACAATAAAGAGGTTAACATTGAAGAGGTTAACAATGAAGAGGTTAACAATGAAGAGGTTAACAATGAAGAGGTTAACATTGAAGAGGTTAACAATGAAGAGGTTAACAATGAAGAGGTTAACATTGAAGAGGTTAACAATGAAGAGGTTAACAATGAAGAGGTTAACAATGAAGAGGTTAACAATGAAGAGGTTAACATTGAAGAGGTTAACAATGAAGAGGTTAGCAGTGAAGAGGTTAACAATGAAGAGGTTAACAATGAAGAGGTTAACATTTAAGAGGTTAACAATGAAGAGGTTAACATTGAAGAGGTTAACAATGAAGAGGTTAACAATGAAGAGGTTAACATTGAAGAGGTTAACATTAAAGAGGTTAACATTGAAGAGGTTAACATTGAAGAGGTTAACATTGAAGAGGTTAACAATGAAGAGGTTAACAATGAAGAGGTTAACATTGAAGAGGTTAACAATGAAGAGGTTAACATTGAAGAGGTTAACAATGAAGAGGTTAACATTTGCTTCAATATTAAAAATTAAAACAAACTTTAATTATTATTACCAATCTCATGTGATTTAGTTATTTAATTAATTTCACTAAATAATTATCTCTATATGTTTTAAATTAATATGCATTAGCTAATTAAGTACTGACATTAGTATATTCTTTCATACAATGTATGATGGAATATCACAATTTATCTCCCAATTTCATTGAATAAAATTTAAATTTTATTGAATTAATTAAGACATGTATTTTAATTTTATTTTTTCTCTTCGATTTTCTCTTTCTTTAACTCTTTTTCGTTAATTCTTTCCTTTTTAATTGTTGAAAACATCATTTCTCTCAAGTTTCCTCACTCTAACAGAGTAAATAATAACTCTCCCGGTACCGATACCTTATGGTGGAGAGAGCATCAGGACGCTATTTGGTTGCCATGGTAACGCCTCTGCCTATATATACCCAGCTGTGAGGATCTGCTGAGTCATTATCCTTCGCTCCTGTGTCATTGTAGCAGCTGGTGAAGAACTACGACAACTATGGTGAGAAATAGGAACAAATGATGGGGTAAGTTACGAGTTATTGTACGTTCCTACATTTTCGAACACGTGAGGAAAAATTTATATTATAATAGTTATTTTAATTGGAATAAATAATACCGGGGATTCCAATTTTAAATAAATATTAATATATACTTTTTTCTTATGTGTCCGAAAATGAGTAACCGTCCGATAACTAGGAACTTACACTAAGTAGATTTGTGTAATTCATGAAAATTCTTATTTTGAAACTCTTTATAGCTGTTATTTTTCGTTCATCTCTGTTATTACCTTCGCAGAATGCGGGAAGGTCATATTTTCATCGGACTTTATTCATTTATTTATTTATCATCTTGTTATTCGCTTAACTGAAAAAGTGTTGAACCAAATTGCCTGAAATTTAGTGAAACGATTGATCCATGTCCAGTGACCTGCTGATAAAATTTTGGGAGTGACCCAGTCAAAGGTCAAGGTCATTTATAACTCGATAACTCAAAAAGTATTATACCATATTGCATGAAACTTGGTGGGACGATTGTTTATTATCCAGTTAGCAGTTTCTCAAATTTTGAAAGAGAATAGGTTAAAGCGGAGGCGAAGGTATGCGCTCTACCGTGTGCACATAATCTAGTTATATGTATTTCTTCCAAACATCATTTCCACAATTAGTTATTCAGTTAGTTAAACATTTAGTACACAGTTACTTACAGAAGTTAGTTACTTGCACGGTTAGTTAGTTCATTCCATTGTCTCTCTCTCTATTATAGCTACATTGCGTGTGTGTAATGTGTAGGGTTGTGACAATATGCTTTTAAAATCATAGATCCTGAAAATATTATAGACTGAGAGAATTAAAGACTGTTGAATCGTTCTAAACAAGCGGTATATAGTATTCAATAGCATTTCATATCGTTTTGTCTGTGATATTGTTAAAATCTATAATTTTAAAAGCATATTGTCACAATCCTAGTAATGTGTAGAAGGCGTAATCAAAGTCTGCGGTAAATACTTCATATATTTCAGTTACTTTATTTCTTGCATATCATTAGTAAACAAAACAATATTTACCAAATAAATAATTTAATAATTCCTCAAAATATTTATAATATTTAATTGTGAGCGGGATAAAAAATACATTTATAGGTAATGAACTTTATTGTTGAAAATATTTTTTTTTAATTTTTTAATGAAGAAGGCTCGTCATTTTCATGAATTAATAATGTTTTACTTTATTTATTTAAATTGTGGTATAAGAGTATATATAATGTATATTATTTACGCTGTTGCCTAAATTTTCGATTACGTTTTTCCATCCATTTCTTTTCCAATGTTAAATATCCCTAATTTATAATTACTGTTAAAAACTTTCCGTCATAAATTAAATAATTCATGACGATAGAAAATAATATAACTTTTCATAACTGTGAATTTATTCCTATTTATTAGTTTATTAATTATTGTTGTTTGTATTATGTTTACACTCAAAGTGTAGACACTATACATCACTGCTCATGAATAGTGTATATGCTATTAACATATAATCTTAATATATGTTAATTAATACTTATACTATTGATACATATTGTAATAACTTATAATTAGCATTGACTGCATTTGATGGAGAAGATTCAGTCTCTACAGGAATTTCCTACATGAAGAAGGTTACCAAAGATATGTTTGATTTCAAGCTTTCGAATAGAATTTATTCATCATCAGGACAAACTGACGAATATTTCTCTTGCTATTCTTCTAAAAATGTTTTCCTATTCGAAAGCTTGAGCCCAAAAGTACCTTCAACGTTGAGTTCAAATAACCTTTTCATATAGGGTAAATTACGAATTATCGGTCAGTTTCACATCTTCGGTCATATAAGAAAAAACTGTATTACAATTGTTATTTAAATTTTATTGTAGTTGGTATCCGTGGTACCTGCATTTATCACGGATACCAACTACAATAAAATTTAAATAACAATTGTAATATTGTTTTTTCTTATATGACCGAAGATATGATACTGACCGATAATTCCTAATTTACCCTAGTTTGCTAAATATATTTCCCCATATCGATCCCTTCTTTTTTCAGTGTATCGTTACTGCCTAAGCTGATGAGAAGCGTTTTAAGTACATCGATAGTTTGAAGGGATTACCTACAGTGG
Organism: Caprella mutica; assembly: GCA_947561585.1. Classification (NCBI taxonomy): domain Eukaryota; kingdom Metazoa; phylum Arthropoda; class Malacostraca; order Amphipoda; family Caprellidae; genus Caprella; species Caprella mutica. The sequence goes on along the minus strand of CANNZV010000571.1, from coordinate 200,735 downwards.
CACCTCTAGATTACACTACACTAACGCTTTTAGAGAATGGAAATAGTTTTAGTCATCAATTTAAAGTGATGGGTTCATACGTTTGCACACACCTACAGTGCACAGTTGGGCCCCAAGACATTTGAGCCCAGAACAATTGAGCCCCCAAAAAAATTGTGACAGCTAGCATCAAAGAAGTGTCACTTTGTTATTACAGTAGCAATGGTCTTCAATTAAGTTATTGCTAATACGAAATGGACTCTAATACATCATGGAGTATTAAGATGAAGCTTTTGCATAATAAAATCAACGCATACATATATAATATTTAACATTTACTTAAAGTTTTTTCAAATTATAGCGATTGTTGAAATGGCCTGATTTACTCTCACATACTTCACTTTTTTAGTACAAACTTGATTTTAATATTTATACGACTAAATTTATTTTAAACTTGATATTGTTCCCATTTTATTATATGAATAAATTAAAAATAGTAAGGTGACGATATTGAGTGTATCTGTGTATCGCTCTGTGCCACCTTTAATTACCTTAGTGTCATTTGGCAGGTCTTCCATGGCATGGTTGTAGACACTACAGACACCTGCTTTGAAAAGAAGATTTCGTCTCTTTCTTCTGAATGGCTTTTCTATCCACGAAATAAACTTTAATAAACAAGTAAAAGTAAATACTATGTATGCATTGTTTTTTCATAGAAAGACAATATTTAAAATCTTCGGGTTGTAGCCAAGTCTGTTATTATTAGATTCTATGGCATTAACTTAATTGAAGACCATTGCTGCAGTAATATTTAAATAATACTTCTTTATTGTGTCTACTATCATAACTTGTATGGGCTCAATTGTTCTGGACCCAATTGTCGGCGGGCCCAACTGTAAGTAACCCGGTTCAGACGATATATCCTTGTTTTAGCCTATTCTTAATTTAGTATAAGACTGAAATGATAATAAGTAAATGGAGTCTACTGATGGAAAGGAAAGTTAAATGAAATAGTATCAATCAGGTCAAAACTATACAACGAAAATAGAAGAAAAAGTCGGTACCAATTCGAAACAAAAACGGTAATACATACGCTGTATTTTCTGAAACTTATCAAATTAAGCAAAGTTGTTTAATTATCTAGTAATTTAATTTCTCAATGATAAGTTAATTAGGAGGTAACTGATTCAATAGCGTCGTGACTCATTCCCTACCTATCTTCAAACACAATAGCATGAGTTACTTGGTCTCCAATTAGAAAACTGGATTGCGTGACGCTGCCGACACAGATCACAGCTACGAGACTAGCATTTAGGCCTACATGAATGAGAACAAACTGTGAAGAAATGGTTGTCTTAGCAACAGCGTTAACTGGTAGTCATAGCAACAGCGTTAACTGGTAGTCATAGCAACAGCGTTAACTGGTAGTCATAGCAACAGCGTTAACTAGTAGCCATGGCAACAGCGTTAACTACACTGAGTTCCATCAGAAACGTCATTTTTAAATTGCGAATTAGAAGCATTTAAAATGCGTCAAATGCCATTATAGATGCATCAATTTAACGCAAAAGAATGGATTTCAATGATTATTTTTCTGAAGCCCTACAGAAGTTGTTAAAAATGACGCCGTCCAGCCTGAACACAGAACGACGTACGATTCAAATCATTTTTGCAAACTTTCTAGAGAGTCTTCTGGTTATATTCTTCATTGAAGTTTTGAACACATTGTACAAGAGACTCAATAACATCTGGGTTTTCCCTATCAACTCGAGTTTAGGCAGCACAGAAGTGAAAGTCCAAAGGGTTGAAATCTGGACTGTGTTGTGTCAACGGATTTTCCGTTCTTCTGCTAATTACTCGACCTCGAAACTTTTCATTGAGAAATTCAAGAGCTGCATTTGTGCAATGTGGTGAAGCGCCGTCTTGTATTCACCAGAGTGAAGAACAAGTTGCAGACTAGAGCAAACTGGGCCAAATAGTGTCCTGGAGCAATTTGAGGTATGAAAAATCATTGACCGATGACAAGTTGTCTTCATTGTCAAGGAATGCATGAACGAATGGAATCATTACCTCAACATTAAGCCTATCATTTGTTTCGCAGATATTTCGAGGATTTTTCTCTGTCCACACTTCGTCATGTTTTCGTTGTGGTTTTTGATAGAGTTCTCTGCCTCCTGAATCACTGCTTCTCCTTTTTTTAGTTTTTTTTTCTTTTGCTTTTTTTTGTGAATAGAACCATGCACGAACTCTCAGAGATCACGAACTCTTATGAACTTTTTAAGGGGTAAGATTTAGCCGCCCTTCCACTGATTTTGAAGTAAGGCATGAATTCTAGGGGTACTGTTGAAGGCGTGCTTGAAGCATTTTAAGTTCTCCCAATTCGCAATTTCAAAATGACGCTTCTGACGGAACACAGTGTAGTAGTCATGACAACAGCGTCAACTGGTAGTCATGACAACAGCGTCAACTGGTAGTCATGGCAACAGCGTCAACTGGTAGTCATGACTACAGCGTCAACTGGTAGTCCTCATTCCCCTACAAGCACACACATGAGGTCATTGATCTTCCCATTAATTCTGCTGCTTGAAGAAAAAACTCCCCGACTGTAGGATTAGGGCAAGGAAATCCATATTACCGCGAAATGATTATACAGCGCCATTAGAAAGGGTTGCTCTAACGTTCTTTTGTGTCTGTATATGAAGTCTCACATTATTTTCAGGAGGATGATGTGATGAACTCATTCATTACTCATGTTTGAACAAGCATTGATCCGAGCCTTTTTTTGTCCCCAAAGTAGTATTTCATCGCCAACATGTATCTTCAACACTTCAATTCTTTATGAATGTATTTCAAAACAGTAAATTTGTGATGAAAATGACATCTATGCTGAAATATCACTAGCCATCACTTTTTAATGTCTCATAAAGGTTAAAGTTTAATAATATTAACAAGATTGCCTTGATGTGATTCAGCTTACCGGGCCTTATTGTTTCCCACATCTACTTTCATGTATCTATTTGTAACAAAACGTGAGCTTATCATTTGTTTCACGTCAAAATGTAAGGGAACATTTTGAGTTTAAATAAGAAAATTAAGTACCACATAATTTTTCTATCTCCTGTCTATCGAACCTAGGTATTGATCAACTTAAATTAGTCAATATATTATTTGCCCATGTCCTTATTAACTTTATTTCTTCTTACATGAATTTCAAAATAATAAAATGTTGATATGGTACCTATTCTAGTACAACATGAACTTTTACACATATGCGCAGATTCACTGATGTTTCTTATCATGAATTGATTTAATTATACACAATTTCCTGACATTGACAGAGGCTGCTTAGCGTCTAGTTTCTCCTTTTTAGGAATACTCCTCATTTCAGTGCGTTGGCTAAAACGTGTTATTAGTTTGTGTCATTGCAGCGTGATCGTCACATCGCGTGATTGCTCCGTGTAATCGAAGCCATTCGCACGAATTCTTTGCAATATTCGATATGGTAATGACAGTGTTCCTAAAGCAATAAAGAAACAATACAGAGGATTAGAGAACACATCAATGGGTGGTAAATGATTTAACAAATGCAAGCACAGTCGCATTGGTATTTCATAAGTCATTTAATAGACAAAAGTTTGATTGTATTAGAGAGGTGGTATTAGGTAGGTAATAGGTACATCATAACTTGTTATTTTAGATACTCACACTATGAAAAGTAACACAGTCGCTTCATTAGTTCAGAAATTGTAATAGAACAAATATGGTACGAAATGCAATTTTTTATTGTTTTCTATTTCAAGAAGAATTATTTTGTTTACTTATTTACAGCTGGTATTCACAAGGTTCATAGACTATAACAGGTTAAACGAATGGGGAAAAAATTGCCATTGAGAAAACAACATTTTCTATCTTCCTTCTTGAATATCTCTTAAACGGTAGATTAAACTTGCGCGTGAGTCAGAATAAAATTCTTTAACATTTAATAATCTATCGAATGGTATAAAAAATATTTCAAAGAAATGGTTATTACCACTGTTAAAAGAACAAAAAGCTAACTACTATTCACGTCGTTGTCCGTTGATCAATGGGCACTGGTCAACATTTTAATCCGCTTTAATTACTGTAGCTAAAAGCCTAAAATAAGAACAAACCTAATATTGCAATAATAAAATAAGAAATAAACAATGTAAAATGTCAATTATTTGTAACATAGGTTTCATAGGTTTTAATCTAAAGAATAGGTTTTAATATTAAGAATTTGTAGACTCAGCTCTTAGTAACATTTCGTACTATTTCTATTCGTTTAACCTGTTATAGTCTATGAACCTTGGGTATTCCATCCATTTGAATTAATTGCCATTACGTACTTTTCCTAATAAGAATAATTTACACCGTTCGTAATTTTTACCAAAGCAAGTTATTATGCTATAGCATGGGCATACACTTTTATAGAATATTTTACGTTAACGTTTATCTTTAACATGAGACTTTATCTCGGATTTAAGTCAAAGTAACTAAATAATTCTTCTTGAAACAAAAGACACCAAAAATAAATTAATTTAATTTCGTAAAATAAAGATATCGGTAAACTGTCTACGAAATAAGAGAATGTATATAAAGAGTTGCAAAAATATTTTCAAATTATCAAAGGCTCTCAGAAGGAGACCTACGCCCAATATTCTCTCGAAATGGGATGTTTCTCGCGCATCGGTTCTTTCTTGGCAAGTTTCTTTCGCTGTGGAGAAAAAGGAAAAAACATCTTCGCAGGATAGGAGAGGAAAGGATCGAGGGTCTAAGAGCAGAGGACCAACAGAGGATAGGAGACGGTGGAATGTGGATGGAAAAAGGAGAGTACATTCATAGGAAAGAAGTCGGTAGAGTCGCAACTCCAGGAAAAGAAGACCATCGTAGGATAGAAAACGATTCGATCGACATTCGAAAAGAAGATTTCTATCACAGGATAGAAGAAGGTACGGTGAGCACTCCATGAGGCAATCAACACGGAGAGATATTGTTCTGTTTGAGTAAAGTTAAGGATAAGAAGAACATTGTCTGAGGAGTAGGACATTTGGTGCAAACAGACGCAAGATTCGGTAACCAACAGGAAGGACAGCAACAAACTCCTACATCATTACCATATCCTTTGGATCGAACCAGATGATTCCGAGCAGCCAACTGATTCCCATGTACATAGAATATTGATGTACATATTTTACACATTGAAAAGAGTGTCTATTAATTTAGCTGATTCTGATGCATTGTACTGTATGTACTTAATTTATGAAATTAAATTATATTTATGTAAATACAAAACTATAATGACTTTACTTATCCTGATTAATGTATAACATATCTCTAAAATAATTTCCTAAATCTCACTCCTTTAATAAGGAAATACTAGAACAACCAGGAGGTAGGTAGGGAACGAATCAGTTTATTCTTTTTCTTTTTGTTGTCGTTAATCATTCAGTGGATGTGTACGCTCGTACATTTTGTTGTTGTTGCTGCTGTTTTTTATTGCTGTGTGTCTGTCCATCTCTGGAGCTTGGACAAAGTGGGCTGGTGTCTTGACCCACACACCACATCACCGTCACACAAAGTTTTATGTTTTCGAAATCATTGAAAAGGAAACATGGCTTCCCAATGTACTATATACCTATATAAATTTGTGTTGTTTGTCCTTCTGAAAAACATTTGGTGTTTTTGCTAGCGACACACTATGTTAACCATGACACTATCACGCTAATACAATGTTGCTTGTCCGTAGCGTGAGTGTATCAGTATCCACATCGGACAGGCTGGTGTCCAGATAGGCAATGCATGCTGGGAGCTATACTGCCTGGAACATGGCATCCAGCCTGACGGTCAGATGCCCTCTGATAAGACCATTGGGGGAGGGGACGACTCCTTCAACACCTTCTTCAGCGAGACTGGGGCAGGGAAGCATGTACCCAGGGCTGTGTTTGTGGATTTGGAGCCAACTGTAGTGGGTGAGATTTATTTCATTCGTCGCATTTGATGGTTTCTTAGCGATGAAAATTGTAAAATATTTTCACACTTGCAAGGTTCATGTTTTATTCATTCGAAACTATTGATTTTTTACTCCATAAAATTAATGATTTGTTATAATTATAGTTATTCAAGTATAACATTTAATGTAGGTTTAAATTAGATAGTATTGTGATTTGTGAAGTATGAATCACTTCTGGAAGATTATTTGATACCCACTCAGAAATATTAGATATCTTTATGTGATGAATAATAATATATTTTCTTTAATTGCATGATGTATAGATGAGGTACGTACCGGAACATACCGACAACTCTTCCACCCCGAGCAACTCATCACCGGCAAAGAAGATGCCGCTAACAACTACGCCAGGGGCCACTATACCATCGGTAAAGAAATTGTGGACCTGGTGCTGGATCGAGTCAGAAAACTAGCGGACCAGTGCACTGGATTGCAGGTACGGGAACAATCTTTCTTCAATGTGAAAAAATTGTCATTTTAAACAACAAGAAATCCGAACATCAAATGTTTTCTCTGTTGATATTTATGACAAAATGGTTAATGGTGACAATCAATGTATTCACAGGGTTTCCTGATCTTCCACTCATTTGGGGGTGGCACTGGCTCTGGTTTCACATCACTGCTCATGGAAAGACTTTCTGTCGACTATGGAAAGAAGAGCAAACTGGAGTTCTCCATTTACCCGGCACCTCAGGTTGGCATAGAGCAATGAAATGTGGTCAATAAAAGTCTATTATCTTTAGCTTGTAGTTGATAATCAAATTATAAGAGTGAATATTCCTATCAAATATATTAGGAGTTAAATTCTCCAAATAATTACCATTTACTTTCTATACAGGTGTCTACTGCCGTGGTGGAACCTTACAACTCAATCCTCACAACGCACACAACGCTAGAACACTCTGACTGCGCCTTCATGGTCGACAACGAAGCCATCTACGACATCTGCAGGAGAAATCTGGACATCGAGAGGCCCACCTACACCAACCTAAACAGACTGATCGGACAGATAGTGTCTTCCATCACTGCGTCCCTTAGGTAGAGATATAACTACTATTAGGTCAAGATATAACTACTATTAGGTCAAGATATAACTACTATTAGGTCAAGATATAACTACTATTAGGTCAAGATATAACTACTATTAGGTCAAGATATAACTACTATTAGGTCAAGATATAACTACTATTAGGTCAAGATATAACTACTATTAGGTCAAGATATAACTACTATTAGGTCAAGATATAACTACTATTAGGTCAAGATATAACTACTATTAGGTCAAGATATAACTACTATTAGGTCAAGATATAACTACTATTAGGTCAATATATAACTACTATATGTCAAGATATAACTACTATTAGGTCAATATATAACTACTATTTGGTCAAGATATAACTACTATTAGGTCAAGATATAACTACTATTAGGTCAAGATATAACTACTATTAGGTCAATATATAACTACTATTAGGTCAATATATAACTACTATTAGGTTAAAATATCTACGTATATATTAATACGATAGCGTGTGTGTTTGTGTGTGTCGCTTACTATTGTCGTGAAGGTGGGGAAAGTAAAGGTGGGGAAAGTGAAGGTTGGGAAAGTAAAGGTGGGGGAAAATAAGGTGGGGAAAGTAAAGGTGGGAAAAGTAAAGGTGGGGAAAGTGAAGGTGGGGGAAAATAAGGTGGGGGAAAATAAGGTGGGGGATAATAAAGGTGGGGAAAGTAGAGGTGGGAAAAGTAAAGGTGGGGAAAGTGAAGGTGGGGAAAGTGAAGGTGGGGGAAAATAAGGTGGGGAAAGTAAAGGTGGGAAAAGTAAAGGTGGGGAAAGTGAAGGTGGGGGGAAATAAGGTGGGGGAAAATAAGGTGGGGGAAAATAAGGTGGGGGAAAATAAAGGTGGGGAAAGTAAAGGTGGGGAAAGTGAAGGTGGGGAAAGTAAAGGTGGGGAAAGTAAAGGTGGGGAAAGTGAAGGTGGGGGAGATGAAGAGAGTTAAAACTTAGTTTAAAAAAAAGTTGTATGGTGATATTGCCAGTTAGTTGTTCAGTCCATCACAAAAAACGTTAAACAGACATTCAATCAATAGAACCTCATAAAATTGTTGTAAATAAGAGTAATGTCACCATTAAAATATTTATTAGTGATAATCTATATTCTATTATAAAAGAAGCCGTGTTGGTCGATCAGTCCGTCACAAAATGTGTTTAATAGACTAAGACATATATAATGATCAGACCAAAACCAATTTGTTGATTTCCCATTTCCGTGGAATTTCCACAGGTCCAGCTAGTAACAACTACATATTAGGTCAAGATATTCATAACTATTATTAGGCCAAGATATAACTATTACTATACAATACACTCTTAGAATATTTTTCGAAATGAAGCATTTCCGAGTTACACGACACTATTGAATATCTTCACATCATTTTATACGATATCTTTAAAAATGAAGTAACACGTTAGTAAAACGAAGTCGTTATTTAATCATATAATAGTTTTTATTTACTTTATAATTAATTAATTCCTTATGAACAGGTTTGACGGTGCGCTGAACGTAGATCTGACAGAGTTCCAAACTAACCTGGTGCCGTACCCTCGCATTCACTTCCCCCTCGCTACCTACGCACCAGTCATCAGCGCAGAGAAAGCCTACCATGAACAGCTGTCTGTGAGCGAGATAACTAACGCCTGCTTTGAGCCTGCCAACCAGGTAACTGATCTACTGCTAAGCAATGAATTAACAATGGATATACCTAATTCAGTTATTACATTGCTTTGAATGTTTATTAGGCCAAATCTGCTAGGTTTTTCTTGTTATTCCATAAGCAATAGCTTGCATCCTTAGTAAGTATACATGACCATTAAGTAACATCACTTAAGTTATGTATAAAACGGTACACGGAAAACTGCCAGGCGGAAAACTGCCGAAGCGGAAAACTGCCAGGCGGAAAACTGCCCGGCGGAAAACTGCCAGGCGGAAAACTGCCAGTCACTTATTGGCAATTTAATCAGTTTAGTCAATAATGACATTTAATTTATAAAAAAAGCCTTTCGCCTTTCGTTGAGGAGTTAAAGGGATATTCATTTTTACAAAATAAAAATAATAGTTAAATGTACAAAAATTGATTAGAAAAATATAAAAATATATATAATTAGATAAATATAAAAAAATATATAATTAGATAAATATAAAAAAATATATAATTAGATAAATAAAAAAAAATATATAATTAGATAAATATAAAAAAATATATAATTAGATAAATATAAAAAAATATATAATTAGATAAATATAAAAAAATAGATAATTAGATAAATATTACAGAAATTAATCAATTACATTATAGAAATTGAAAATATAACCTTTCTTAGAAAATACTAAGAGAGGAAACAAAGGAATAATTGTATTAGGGACAGAGTACAATTTCATTGTTTACACAACGCGTCTTTACATTATCAGTTCATAACGGGTTTAGTGTCTAATTATTTCGTTTTGTGTTTATAATTTGATAATTGAACAAATCTTCAACCCTGCAAACAATTCCCTATTGCATTCACATATTTACCATGTGGTTTAATGGTTTTAATGTGGCAATTGTGTATGAATATTTGTTATCCACATTGAACCGATCTAACCATCATGAAAACACATAATCAACATGTGGTTATGCCATTTTAAAACCATATCATAAAAAAACATATCAAATAGAGATTGTATACACCACATCATATCCACATGTAAATTATCATACCTATAACAGGTGTTACCAAGTGTTAATTACCACATGCATAGCAACATGTTGAATACCATACTTATAACATATGGTAACCACCACTTGAAACAACATGTTATAAATATGGTATCAATTTTCAAATAAATGCATGGTATACACATGATTCAAATGTGTAAGTGCCACATGGTATACACATGGAATTGTTTAAAGGGAAGCTTAATATTCACTTGTACTCACAATAAAAAAACTTATATCGATGTTCGTGAAACATTTAGAATTTGCAACCTATCATCTATGATTATTAAACTGCTATTACCTACCTAATTCTCTGACAATTTCACTCGATCGAATTGATTGCATATTAACTAATAATACTTTTTACATATAAATGAAAATTGTTAAATGAATGGGTTGTGTTAATGACATGGAGAATAAAAATGTAAATGTAATAACTGTTTAACATACAAATAAGTTGATTTAGCATTCACTTAATTTATTGTATAATTTAAAATTATATTATTGAGAGAATATCTAATTATCTACATAGAATTCACAAATCAGTACACAGGGTTTAACGTTTGCTTCGGAATCAAAGGCTATATTGCTGACGTCAATAGAAAATTAAAAACAAGAGACTATAAACCTAACTGAACATGTTTTTAGAATTTATGTAACTTTGAAAATAAGTTAAAAATAGTAATTATAAAATCTTTATGTGTACTGAACTTTGGTTTACTGAGTGTTTAATAAAGTAGATTTGTTGAAATATTAATTTTCTTTGAATATTATTTATGTATTTCAATATCTATATAAAGTTATAACTGTAAAAATGAATGTCCCCTTAACCTCTTAAAGAAGGACTAACGCCTTTTTTGTATAAATTAAAATGTGTTTATAACTAAAGAATATTTCAGAAAGTCAAAAAATATACATGTATTGCCAATAAGTGACTGGCAGTTTTCCGGACACCGTATAAAACATCATTTGCCGTTGAAAACTTTCAACATTAAGGTTAAGTACACATATCCCTAATTTTGTTCCGAACGAGTTGTAAAACAATTATTGATAGTTACTTTCTAGATGATAGGGAGCTCTGTTGTGGAGTAGGTTAAGGAAGGATTTAGATCATAAGGTTGAACGTCTCTAACAGACTGTTACCTCTAAAACTTCCACCATTTCATCTCATTTCTCCCCCCCCCCCCTTCTCCCCCATCAGATGGTGAAGTGTGACCCCAGACACGGTAAGTACATGGCCTGTTGCATGCTCTACCGTGGAGATGTGGTGCCTAAAGATGTCAATGCGGCCATTGCTTCCATCAAAACAAAACGAACCATCCAGTTTGTGGACTGGTGCCCCACTGGATTCAAGGTACCCATAATATATAAATGCAATTGATGATGTTCTGTTTACATAATTAATGCATTAGTATCATAAACTTCTTGTGAAAATGAGTGATAGAGGGAAAGGATTTTTATTTCCAATCATAATAGATTTTTATTTCCAATCATAATAGATCATAATAGATATGAAATAATTTGTTCAACAGAATAAGCTTCAGTAAGTTATAGATCTTTTCTGGAACATTTCATCAGCATTACCTCCTTCCAAAAAAGAAAACCTATGGTTATGATCATATAAATTTATTGGAATCTTCATTTTTACCAGGTGGGCATCAACTACCAGCCCCCCACAGTTGTTCCCGGGGCAGATCTAGCGAAGGTTTCCCGAGCAGTGTGCATGCTCTCTAACACCACCGCCATTGCTGAGGCATGGGCCAGACTGGACCACAAGTTTGATTTGATGTACGCCAAGAGAGCCTTCGTGCACTGGTGAGTTTGGTGAATTTGGTTGTGACATGATACGGCTGAATAAGCGTATGTGTTTGTGTGTCCTTTTATATTGGGCGTATTTCCATGCTGCCTTTTTATTGTCCCGCGGGAATTAGGCCTATCAGTAGACTACTCTTAGATATTTCTAACAGCAAAACTTTGTACCCAATCCAAGGTACGTCGGAGAAGGAATGGAAGAAGGTGAGTTTTCTGAGGCTAGAGAGGACTTGGCCGCCTTGGAGAAGGACTACGAAGAAGTGGGTGTGGACTCTACGGAGGCGGAGGATGAGGAGGGAGGTGAGGAGTACTGAGAGGAGTCACCCTCTCCTGATAGCCTAGAAATAGAACCCCCACCCATAGAAATAGAGCCTCCACCCAAGACTCCATCACCAGTGCAAAGTATTCCCCAGCCTGTGGTGAAGACTAGAGTCTATGAGAGACCCAGATGGAAATTCTAGTCCTACCATAAATAGGCTGGTAAAACTTAAAATGTCATTCGTATTTTAAGTAGTTGAAAAAACTATTATTCACATTCAACTGAAATTCTATTAGTTTGAAATTAATTGTATTTAGACAAATTAAATAGAATTGAAAGACATCTGAAATTTGTCACTCAAAATAGTTCAATGAAAGGAATTTTAGCTTCCAATCTTCAAAGTACATTACATAAGTAGCATGTAATAGCATATTAATTTATTAAATAATAACTGATAAGAATTTACGAGAAAGACTCAATGAATATTATTTTCCCTTAAAATCTCAAAGTGAGAAAAATTGTGAAGAATTTAGAGAATCAGGAGAGGAAAAGTAGGCAAATAAATGAATTGAATATTATTAGTAGGTACTCTTTCGCTTGGAAATAATTCGTCATTTTGGTACTATAATGTACCTTGTTAAAGTGGAATTGCGAGTCAGTGGTTTGACAATGCGGTACAAATACACCACACGATAATACCACATAGAAACACCACACGATAATACCACATACAAACACATACCACTGCACACGTCATACAAACACACCTTTCATGCAGCTTTATTTCTATCTACATTCTACTTCAACAACTAACACCTGTAACAGTAAAGACTTGTTCGCACATTAGTATTCTATCAGTGACGTGTCCTTTCAGTGCTTCAGTGTCCGTGAAAAATGTATAGTTACTTTAAATTCAACAGACACGTTCACACACGTCAGTTTCAGTACCGTATCTTATACGACACTTTCGCCGAATAACACTTTCGCCGAGAAAATGAAAATTATTCACCTAAATAAAGTATACTTATTTTACAATAAAAAACAGTAAAGTATACATTTTGTCACCATCAAACCTGGCCGAGAGGGAGGCAAGCCCTCCCCTTCCAAACGGACCGCTAACCTAACCTTAGGTGGACAATAACTCTTTACATTTATAACGTATACTGGATTTTTAATTTTCGGCGAAAGTGTCCTGCGGCGAATGTGTTTTCGCCAGGTATCATGGATACCAACTAAAATAAATAATAATCATATAGTTTTTTCTCATCTTGTTGAAAAAGTAGGAGGAGCTTAGCAAAAAGTCTAGTGGAAAGAGTTAAAAAACCCTACGTGTGTACGGGCGGACATTAAGGTGTGGAACTCAATAGAATCTGTAATTGTTCTTTCCTCTTTGAAACTTGCATAGTATGGATAAATTTAATCAAAAAATGGTGCTAACGATGTGGGCAAATATTATTTTTCTATCAATCCACACACGCTTCTGTGCTTCATCTACTCTCTCCTTGCAAAATTTGTTAGATTATAGTATAGTAATAGTAGGTTGTTACTTATCCTATTGAGCTATTATTGCATCATTAGTTTTCTTCAACCTAATGAAAAAATTAGATGTTTTTCACGTTCACTCGATAAATGCCCAAGTATCGCAAGGCAATTAAAACACTAGCATTTATAACTTATAATAAGGATCTACATTTAATTCAAGAGATTAAACGAAACAGCAGGAATTGATTGGAGCAAAAAGGACAGGAGGATTAATGGAGATCTTCAGGTTAGATTTTCCTCATTAACTAAATTTTTAAACCTTAAAAGCCTAAAATTCCTATTTAGTCTAACCTAAATATTCTCACCTTAAAATATAAACCTAAATGTATTTAGCAGTTGTTTAGAATTAAGGCATGAGTTAACTGAAAATTAGTTGCTTTTAGTGCTATAATTTTTTTATAGTATAAACTGCTATACTAGCAAATCTAGTTTGAAATAAAAAAAGTATGATTTGCATAAAGACTTGCATAATTTCTATATCACGAGATAGGTTCTCATGATCGGTTGATATTGGCTAACTTGTTCATCTTGGTAGTTAAATTTGAGAAAATTCATTTTCTAAAGTTTCTTAACATTAGTTTAACCGTTGCATGTTTTTATCTATTAATATATCATTCTATGTAAATGTTTAGAATTGCATAACCTAAAAATATTTTTTTAGTGTTTTAATAAATTAGTGTAAATACACAATGGGTGTATGGCACAGCAGCTGATAGCAAGTTAAGGAAAAAAAAAAACTCCCTAACCAATTCCTATCGAAAATTGAAAGTATTTTTCTAACTTCCTATCGGCTACTAAGTATTTACCCTTAACTAGTTAATGACTTATTAATTTATTATATTACCTTTCCTTCACTTAAATTAGATACTCTGATGCCTGAATTAATTACTCATCATATATAATTCTCACCTCTCTAAAATTCTAAATATATCACTACCTTCGCTTTTAACTACTTAGTGTGTTTGCGATATAAACATAAATGCCATGTATTAACCTAATATAAAATTGAACATTTTATGAGTTTAACTATCCATATGTCTATCCAGTGAAATCAAATACTATTAAATTTGAAAAAAAGTCACATCATATAATTATAATAGTTTTTTTTTTAATTTTTGAAAGCCTCTTTGTAAGGTTGAAACATTTTCAAATTGAACAGGACCTACACCTAGCTAAGTTACCTATATATTTGGAATATTGACGAAAACATCTAAAGTAGTATCATATGTATCTTAATTTACAGTCAAATTATTGTATGTGGACAAGCTCAATACAATTTCCATAACATTTCATATTAATTAGGTACTGATAAATATTGTTTTTGTCATGTGACTTTATCAATTTTTATTGCTGTCCTGTACAATGTACCTGTACCTCGTAGACCGACAGTTGGGCCCAGGACAATTGGGCCCCGACAGCTGGGCCCCGACAATTGGGTCCCGAGACAATTATATTATTTTCCAATTTTTTTCAGAGTTTACTGTATTAACTTAAAGGTCCTCTCCAGGCTCCGGGAAAAAAATGAGTTTATAACATAATCTAATAGAACTAAGAACTCATAGAACTCATTATTCTGCAAACCGCATACAATTCGGTTCAGTATATATTTTATAATTTGTTTTTAAAGTTTTTTAATACTCTGTGAGCAACAATTGAGCGAATCACTAATCTGATGCTCAAGAAGAAGATTGTACACTCTTTGTTTTGATTACAAATTCGAATTTTATACACAAACCATGCGTTTTCGACCTTTAGTTAAATTATTTTATATATTAATCGTTTCCTAAAGTATATAAACGTTTCTATTATAATTTCATTCAATTTTATACCTTTACACGAATATTAAATGGATTTATTAAACCTAATACCTAGTTGACAATCAAAACAAATGGTGTACATTCTTTTTCTTCAGGCTGAAAATTTCTTAAATTAGTAAGTCGGAAGTAAAATAGGTTTTGTAGAGTTTTGATTTTAAAAATCTTTAAAAGCATATAAAATTAAATATACTCTACCAAATTCGATGCAGTTTGCAGCAAAATGATAAGGAACGTTAGCCTCGTTAAATCAAGCAATAAAAATATTTGCTTGGAGGGGACCTTTAATTAAAGACCCTTGCTACTGTAATAACTAGGTTAATAATAAGTCTTATTTAAATACTTCAAAGATTTTTATTACATTGAAACATGAGATTAGCATCCAAATGTGAATTAAGGGGTTTGCTAATATATACTTATCAAGAATATGAATAGAATTTAAAAAATATAAACATATTTATAAAGAATATACAGCATATTTTAAAGATAATATTGTCACTTCCCTAGTAAAAACAAGGTAACATTTCAATATTATGTCTTCTGCCCAATTTTTTTCTGGGCTTAATTATTTTGGGGCCCAATTGTCCGGGACCCAATTGTCGTTGGGCCCAATTGCCTTGGGCCCAACTGTCGGTGCACCTTTGTACCTACATCCTGTGTAATTATTATGTAAGATAGCTAAATAAATACTTAAATTTAGATCAGTTTACACACTATTTAAATAATGGCATTATGAAGAGTAAAATAATGTCGTTTCATATAGTAGTTCAATCCATAGTAAATAAATAGAAAGTATACAAGTACAATATTGGAACATCTGAATACACTACATGGACGTGACATCGATTAAAACGAGTGACGTCACACTAGTTATTTCCAAATAAAAATTGTGCTATTATTGAGTTAAATGTGCATTTTCATGGAAATTAACTTAAATAAAATAATATTTTTATCACGTTTTTCACTCTATTCACATATAATTTTCAGCTTAATAGCCTTCAAAATCTCCAGTAGAGTAAAGGTGACTGAAGGATCTAAGACACATTTGTATTTATCTGATTAAATACGAATTTTTATAGAAAATTTCATTCATCAAATTGTGCTTAAAATAACATTTTATCATATGCAATCAGATTTATAGTATATTAGATAATGGTCATTTGAGTGCTTCATTGTAAGTACAATAGGTTACTAGGTACCACCTTACATTTTACAAGTTTGCAAATAAGCCAACTTATAAGTGCCAGCCTGGTATTAAATATATAAAAGTTATCTAGGTACTTGAAGCTAACGAAACATATTGTTTATTGACATATTCTATCTATATTTTCTTGTCGCACCTATATAGTTCTCATTTTGACATTACTTCATCTGATTTTGTGTGACGCCATTTGTTTACATAGTTTTTGAAGACCGGAATCAAGTTCACCGTTAATGAGTTTGCAACTATTAGTATACTTTTCTATCTACTTACAATGGTTCAATCCATTTTATTTTAATTAATGAAATTACAGTAAAATTCGTTATTTTTTTATTAATTCTGTTTTAATAAAATTTAATGTTTAAAATTAATAACGTTTCCATCGTTGGTATAAATTACCTATAATAATTATTATATTTTTAGTCGTGCAAAATATGAATATTATTATCATCAGGAAAAATGATAACCATTGTGAAAATTCATTTTCAATTTTTTCGTAAATTACTTCAAATTTTGAAAATAAATGGTTAACTCAAAAATCTTGTATTTTCGAGTCGTTTAATGCAATTATTATTTTTTGTATTTCCCGACTGTATTTACCTATTTGAATTGAATCCTTTTCTATTCCATTATAACTTTAGAATTAGAATAAGTGGTGGCGAAGTAGAAAGGCGGAGAGGACTGCAGGCACAACTCAGGTGGTGGCGAGGTTTTACTTGTTAGGCGGTGAGGATTTCAGGCACAACTCAAGTGGTGGCGAGATTGTTTCTTGTTAGGCGGTGAGGACTGCAGGCACAACTCAGGTGGTGGCGAGGTTGTTACTTGTTAGGCGGTGAGGACTGCAGGCACAACTCAAGTGGTGGCGAGGTTATTTCTTGTTAGGCGGTGAGGACTGCAGGCACAACTCAGGTGGTGGCGAGGTTTTAATTTGGTGAGGACTGTAGGCAGGATCACAGAACATTGAATAGAAGAAGAAGTTTAGATCCCATTATATTACTCTTGAGTGCCGTTTACAGTGACGTCACTCAAACTAGAGCCACTCAGCCAATCAGAGGCTTCGTTTCACCAGTTCTGTTTGAGTCCGTATTTTGAATGCGTATTACAACCGAAATGGTGTCAATTTGTGTTTGTTGCAAAGAAGATTAGTTTATTATTGCTTAGTAGGTGGGCTATAGAATATAGATAATCGTGTACATAATTTGGTAGGAAGATATGACTCCCAGCAAAGATAATGAGCTGAGGTAGAATGCACGCTCAAACTGTTTTCGAGAGAGTGTTTATAGTTACGTCAGCGATCAATGGACGTGATTGGTTGAAATTTTACGACTGTGTACACCATGTGTACACGTTCGATCTGAGCTTCTTCTTATTCAATGTTCTGTGGGCAGGATGGTGCCACTGGGTGGGTTGTTGGATGTTTTGGGTGGAGTATTTTTTTCCTCTGCTGCAAACTACTCGGAAATATCAAAGATAATATACTTAGTACCGCAAATAATTAGTTTAGATTTTCTCCTTTCAGTTCAATTTCCAACAACAGAATTGTTAAAATGCAGTTAAATAGGTACAAAGGAAATCAGCAGGTGAGTAAACCCTTTTTTTCAACATTTCCTGTTTCAAAATTTTATCATTTAGGTAGAGGAGAAACTTGCATACGTCAGGTGAAAACACACTAGTTATTTGGGTAGTTAGAAAAATAAACAAGATTTGAAAATGTTAGGTAGGAGCAATTTCTCTCCATTTTCATAAAACTAAATCAGAAAGTATACCCTTAGTTAACAGCTATAATAACGAATAAAAATGCTAGCTAAATTATATATTTTGTTCTTAAATGATCAACAATATATAACCGTACGATAACTTGTAATTTTTAGACAATAGGTCCTAGCATAATAAATAAATCGGCTAATATATTTAGTTAGCAGCGCTCATGCAACTTAGCCACTTCATTACTAGTTTGACTTTGAACTAAGTAGCACGTGAGGTGTGTTCACGTTAGTTTGGTGCGATTGTTCTATTATTTCAGAGGAAGAGATTTTAAATACTGCCAGGTAAGTTGTGATTAGTTATTATAGTTCAGCCAAGTGAATTTATCTGAAATTTCATTCAGGATTTCTTTATCTTATAATAGGTTTTATTTTTTACAAAATATGGCTAGGTAAATTTTTTTCACAAAATAGGGGTAAATTCTCATTTCTATAAAAAAAACTTTGACTGTGCCAAAGTTACCTAAATTAGTTTTCATTTTTTGTACTTTGTTTTATTTTTTAGAATTAGTTAACACCTACCTAGAGTCCTAGACTATCAAATCTTTAATCTACACACAGGTGTTTTCCATTTGTATTATAGGTGCAGCCGTGCAGGTAAATAAAAAGTGTTCTCCATCTGTAAATATATTTCTATTTGTTACAGAAATATTGGATAAGCTCTGAAAATCTATCAATAATTATTATATACATAACTATTAAAAATTATATTAAAACATTAGCTAGGTAGTATATACTATATGGTAAAATTGTGCTTTAGGTCCGCCCCCGATGTTCAATATTTTGATACTTAAATATAGGTAAAAGGACTCATTTTAAGACATTTTTCATGAATACCTTTCGTTGTGGAAACTCTACTCTTTCGAGATATGGCGCTATTAATTTTCCTGTAGACTAGATTATTCTCTGGGATCTGGGAAGGTACATTTGCAGTTTATTTATTGATATAAGATAGCTTCAAATATTTTTTTTCCTTGTCAGGTCATTAAACATACAATCATGAAGTGCGAGTTCTACAAACTAGCGGATACCAAAATGCAAAAAATAAATAACTCAATAAAGGTTTAATGTGAAAAAAATCTAAAAGACGGAAATTTCACTCAAATTAACTCGTATGTTATTCCTACCGGAAACGTATTGTGTTATATCTCGAAAACTAAGCGTTTGCCCTAAAATGGTGTCCCTAGAATCATCTTAGAGTCACTACTTTTACCTATAGTATATAAATAATCAAAATATCGAAAATCAGAGGCAGACCTACAGCACAAAAATTCCTATTTAATTGATAAGGATATTATATTGATATATGAATGATTTAATAAATAATTCCGAAATAGAATATTCATTTGAAAAAATATTTTTCAGGACATGTATACATCGTGTATAATAAATTGCCATATAATTAATTCGGTATATATAGTTTGTTTGAATATACATTGATTATTAGGTAAATAACAAAGAAATAATTTCAACAAATGTTCCCTTAAATAAATTTAAAAAATTATTATTTTATTTAATTATTTAAATAACATCAGAAAGGTCCCGTAGACCCAAAGGTATAATTTGCAATTTGATAATAGTTACCAATTTATTCTCGGTAAATAAAAACCGTTAGATTTATAATCTGTGGGGTAAGTTCCGAGTTATAGGGTGGCTACAAATTAAAGATCATAGAAAGAAGTAAATACTAATTATTATTTAGCTTTTATTTGAATAAGTTTATTTTGTTTGATAGGTTTTAATGTCCGTTAAGCTGAAGGTTGAACAATAATAATAATTGCTAAGTAATTTTTTATATGATCGAATTTGTGGAACTGTCCGATTACTCAGAACTTTCTCCAATACTGACTTTAAGGCCTTGTTACACTGTGCGAGTTACTGTCGTGACAGTTGACAGCAGCTGTTCCACTGTACTCACATGCCAGTAGCTCAATGTTCATAACATTAAATTTCCATGACAGTTACTCGACTGATGCGGTCACACTGTGCGAGTAGCTGCACTACAGTAACTGGCTAGGACAACTCGCACATTTTATTCGCACCGTGTAACAATTATTAGTTCATAATATTTTACCAAATTCCAATGTAGGTATAATCTGCAGCACGCGTATAATCTATACTATCGGAACATATCCACCATATCGTGAAGATGTTGCGCTATGATCTGTACAAATACATTTCTTTAAAAAACTTTTTCATTTATTTCCAAAATATTGTAAGAAAGTGATTAAAAAAGGAAGCACAGAAAACTAAGTACCAGGAAGTATAGTGGTATGTTTGGTGATAATAATGGTATAATGCATGTGGTATGTTTGGTAATAATAATGGTATAATGCATGTGCTATGTTTGGTAATAATAATGGTATAATGCGTGTGGTATGTTTGGTAATACTAATGGTATAATGCGTGTGGTATGTTTGGTAATAATAATGGTATAATGCATGTGGTATGTTTGGTAATAATAATGGTATAATGCGTGTGGTATGTTTGGTAATACTAATGGTATAATGCATGTGGTATGTTTGGTAATAATAATGGTATAATGCGTGTGGTATGTTTGGTAATACTAATGGTATAATGCATGTGGTATGTTTGGTAATAATAATGGTATAATGCATGTGGTATGTTTGGTAATAATAATGGTATAATGCGTGTGGTATGTTTGGTAATACTAATGGTATAATGCATGTGGTATGTTTGGTAATAATAATGGTATAATGCATGTGGTATGTTTGGTAATAATAATGGTATAATGCGTGTGGTATGTTTGGTAATACTAATGGTATAATGCATGTGGTATGTTTGGTAATAATAATGGTATAATGCATGTGGTATGTTTGGTAATAATAATGGTATAATGCATGTGGTATGTTTGGTAATAATAATGGTATAATGCGTGTGGTATGTTTGGTAATAATAATGGTATAATGCATGTGGTATGTTTGGTAATAATAATGGTATAATGCATGTGGTATGTTTGGTAATAATAATGGTATAATGCGTGTGGTATGTTTGGTAATACTAATGGTATAATGCATGTGGTATGTTTGGTAATAATAATGGTATAATGCATGTGGTATGTTTGGTAATAATAATGGTATAATGCATGTGGTATGTTTGGTAATAATAATGGTATAATGCGTGTGGTATGTTTGGTAATACTAATGGTATAATGCGTGTGGTATGTTTGGTAATAATAATGGTATAATGCATGTGGTATGTTTGGTGATAATAATGGTATAATGCGTGTGGTATGTTTGGTAATAATAATGGTATAATGCATGTGGTATGTTTGGTAATAATAATGGTATAATGCATGTGGTATGTTTGGTAATACTAATGGTATAATGCATGTGGTATGTTTGGTAATAATAATGGTATAATGCGTGTGGTATGTTTGGTAATACTAATGGTATAATGCGTGTGGTATGTTTGGTAATAATAATGGTATAATGCATGTGGTATGTTTGGTGATAATAATGGTATAATGCGTGTGGTATGTTTGGTAATAATAATGGTATAATGCATGTGGTATGTTTGGTAATAATAATGGTATAATGCATGTGGTATGTTTGGTAATACTAATGGTATAATGCATGTGGTATGTTTGGTAATAATAATGGTATAATGCATGTGGTATGTTTGGTAATAATAATGGTATAATGCATGTGGTATGTTTGGTAATAATAATGGTATAATGCGTGAAACTAAATAAAAACGCTAAAGCATAATCCTGTTATTCATTTGAATTGAAATGGTTGGTTAAATGCATTCAGTTACTAGGATTTTAACTTGTTCATTCTGCTTTAATGTTATCATCTTATAATGCATTTAATTTTCAACTAAAGTGAACTAATGGCTTAACATCTAGAATAGTGATGGTTATTTAGATGCATAATGTGTGCTGTCCATGCATCAGCTGATTGGTTCAGTAGTCTGAAAGAGAATGGGAAGAACTATTAAACTATCTATCACATCAAATACATGACAAATATATGAGTCAGTGACGTTTTTATTATTGAAATTGTGATAGTACATTTGTGGGCACTCGAATAAAAATAGAAGAATTTTCGTTTCGTGCGTCATTGCAACTTTATGAATATTATAAATACAAATCAAATGGATAGAAATCATCACTTGATAACTACTAATGGGTAACCTACACTTCTAAAGTTTTAAAGACCTCATCCATCAGTTTGTACAGGCTTCATTTATTAGAAAGGTACAATTAAGCACCTAATTCTGAAAAGAGTAACAGTGAATGAGCTGATCTTGAAACTGATATCAAAGTATATATTATAATGAAAATAGTGACTATTTAATCATATCATTTTGCATAGATAAACTGGTATCAAATCACTAAAACTGAAAAAAAATTGCATTCAACTTCTCTTAAATTTTTTATTTACTACAAAAAATAAGCAATATTACTTGTAAAAAGTTATAAGGTCATAAAAATATCAAATATCACAATCTATATTTATTTCTACAATATATGAATGTTAACTAACTAATCACGCATTCAATTTACACAAGTAAAGATATATAAATACAATGGATTAATTTAATATCCGGTCCTGATGCCACTATCTTCGTTGATTGCGCGAGGACTACTTTATTAACTTATTATGATAGTCTTGCATAACGTCCATGACTTTAGAGAAGTGGTGCAAAGATTTGCCTCTTCCTCTCTTTCTAAGAGCACTCTTATACTTCTCAGCAGTGCTCAACAACTTGCTGTACTCCTTAACGTACTCTTTGAATTTACCATCAACAGCATCCTTCTTATTCTTTAAAAATTTCTTGTTCACTTTTGGATGCTTTCCCTTCTTTTGCTTAGTATGCCACTTCTTCTTATGCTCTCTTTTGCCAGTTTCTTTACATTTCAGTCCATCAGATTCACACGACTGTTCTTTCTTAACCTCAAAGTCACCACCACCAAACTTACCCTTCCGCTTCAAAAAGGATTTACCCTGCTGCGAACTTCTCCTGGAACTCTCCCATCTTTTCTTGGAGTTTCTCGATTTCTTCCATCTATCGTCGTCGTCATCATCATCGTCGTCGTCATCATCATCGTCGTCATCATCATCATCGTCGTCATCATCGTGTCTACTACGTTTGAAGTATTTACCATTTTTATTTCTGTGGTGTTCACTATTGCCCCAGTGACCATCTTTGCTCCCTCTAATTTCCTTGCTATGCTCTTTATGATGTTTGTCTAACTTCTTCTCATTCTTTGAATTATTCTTAGCTTCCTTGGAGGAATCCTTCTTGCTCTCCTTTGAGGACTTTTTGTTCTCCTTTTCTGTAACTTTATTGTCCTTTTTGTTCTTATTTTGATCTTTCTTCTTTTCAGTTTCTTTGTTTTCTTTTTCCTTCTTTTCTTTCTCCTTTCTGCTCTTCGGTTTACGAGTTTTCTCTTTCTTTGCCTTGTCTTTTTTCTCTTCTGTTTCTTGTTCTCCCTCTGCCTCAGCTTCCGAGGGTGTCAGATCACCAGTCTCTTCTTCATCTTCATTACCATCACCATCTTCACTACCTCCTGTGGCTGTGCTCACTAAGGTTTCTTCTTGGGGAATCAATTCTTCTTCCACCACAGCTACAGGCTCTTCCACCTCAGGGACAGGTTCTTCCACTTGGACAGGACTAGAATCAACAGGAGATTTTCCGATGTTCGGATCTAAGTTTGTAGCAGACATGTCCACTTCAGTCTGTCAAAGGAATGAATAGAAATATGTTATTGTACGACTCTCTTTTTTTTTAAAGTTCAAAACCAAAAATAAGAAACTTGAGACTACCTTCGATATTCTCTCTCTCTGATTTCTTCATCTTTTTACCTACCTCTAATTGTTCCCAGGTTTTATCAAAGTGCTTATCGAGCACATCTAGACGATCATTCAAGATCTGTGCAGATTCGTCTACTTTCGTCTGTCCAGTTTTCAGGAATGCCGTTTTACCAATATCTTTAAGTTTGCCCACCACATTTACCAGCACTCTGTTCATTTTGCTGAGAGTGTTGCTACCCACTGCTACTATGTTCTCTGGTTCACTCAACGATTTTACCTGAAAAAGTAACATTTAATTGGGAATCAATTAATTATCATCTTCAATAAGGTATAAATGAAATGGCAAATACGAAAATGCTGCAATTATAAATAATATCTGATAATAAAGTTAGTGGTTGGGTTCAAACTCAATCAACAATTGATAATTTATAAAACAAACGAAATCCACGCAAGATGTTGGTGAAGTACCTCTTTCCATCTGTTGCCCAAAGATACTTTCATGTTCTCCAATTTCTGTTTTACGACACCAAGTTTTTCTTGCGCCTATGGGGAGAAAAAACTATCAATTAACTGGGGGAAAATTTCAAGTTTTCCTCCTAATTTCAAGTTTCAACCTACAAATTATTTCAAGATTTCAACAATAAGGCCATGTGAGTTTTAATACTGAGAATCCATTATGGCTATATACTGTATTAACTAATGATTTAAATTTTAAAATGTTGAGCTTACTGCAGCAGGAATTCCTTTGGCTTTGGGCCCATGCTCTGCAAAAATGTCTGAAGCCATACCCAGTTTGCTGATGGTGGAAGCCTCTTCAAATTCTTGGAGAGTTGACATCGCTGCGAATAACTGAGACAAATAGAATAAATAAACAACTGAGCGTAAGCTGATGGTTAAAATAATATGTAATTTCGTTGGATGCATATTTGATTTGTAAAGATGAAAGAGTAACTTACTTGTGACATGTAATTGATGTAAGACTTGGTATTACTAATAGTCTGGGCATCAGCATTGGTTGCACTACCTTCTTCTACCTGCTTAGCTAAAGTAGTAATTTCATCAGAGACAGCAGCCAGTTCTTTGGGGTATGGCACCTGATGAAATGTATCTTACAGTTAGGCAAGCATCTAAGTCACTCACTGAATTCATTAGTATTAACAAGTCTAAAACGCATTCCATAGCAGGTTCCAACCAAGTTAGTGCAATGGTAAAAATGAAACTCAATACTTACATGTTTATATTTGAACTCAGCGAAATCCACGGAAAGCTGGTTGTTCTCTTTGGTAAGTTTCTCAATAGTTGACTCAAGCTCTGGAGCTTCTGCAAGATTGTTTCTGAGCACGTGGAGAAATCATGAAATTAGTTATATGAAAATAACTGAATAAAAGAAAATTCAGAAGCAGCGATGAAAGTCTAAATGTTAACAGATTTTCTCAATTATAATTATAATAATTCATTGAAGTTATAACTTACAATTTTACGTTATATTATCTAAAAAAAATTCTAAATGGTAATTGATTGATAATATATTACAGTTGCGTTCACTTACTGTCTTTTCTGAAGAGAAACTCTCAAATTGTAGTTCTTTCTCAAGGCAGTTCCGAATGCTTTTTCGTACGCAGGGGTCAGGCCAACCTGTTCGGATGCCCAGAGTTTGGCCACAGATCGTCTCAGTTCTTCATTCTTGTTCACTAGACTGTTGCTCTTGGTCTGCAATTGGGGTCGATGTGTTCCTCCGTCTGAAATAATAGCTGATGATTAGAATCTATTTTCTACAATAGTGATGGCTCAGTGAATTTAAACTCCACGTAAACAGCTGAAATTGTGCAGACTTATGATATCCCACATCACACTATCAAGTCAAAATGACTTACTTTTCATAGAGTGCACAGACTGAGGTTTAGGAAGGGTGAGGATGTCATTCTCCAGAGCAACATTCTCATCATTCAGACGCTCTAATGCCTAAGAAAAAGGAGAGAATTGTGAACTGGCGAAAGTGAATTGGAATGTTATAATTCGATTTAGAGAACCAAGATTTCCCAGAATTATCTACCAATATAATTTTCAATAGTACTATTGAATTACCTGTGGCATATCAATAGAAGGTACTTTGTAGAATGGCTGCTGATCTGAACCTGTAGATTTTAAAATAGTTATTAACCAATCAAAACCTAGTGTATGAGCGATGGTGATTTATAACTAATTATAAATTTAGTGAACATATATATTGCTATCAAACTTCACGGCAAAGAATTTCTATCATCTATTCACAAGCAAAGAGTGGAGAAAATGAATATTTTTTTTATTATTTTAATTTGCTCATGTCAGGATGTACGTATAAAAAGGTCATTTTAGGTGTTATTAATTTTTGTTTCGGTCATTTCTCCAACATTGACGTCAAAAGACTAATGAAGGAAGTCATGGAGGATTATCCTGAATTCTCCTTGCTGTTGTTACCCAGGTAAGGACAGCAAGAGTGCATACTTTCCCTTAAGGGATTAGGGAATACCACTATCGATACAGTGAGTAATTAAACCAATATTTAATATATATAATATTTAATACTATCAATAGAAGTGCTACTTAAAATAATATATTACCTATGAGTGGATCTTTTTAATGGGCATAAAATTATTATGGATTGTAATTAATTTACCTTACTCTTCTAGGCAAAATTCCTTGTTGGTACTTACAAATAAAAATAGACCATTTTCATATATAAGAAAGATTAGAACTTTTTCTCGATAAATTAGGCTCAACGTATTGAATATCTTCATATCATTGAATTCAGTAGAGTTTTTCTGTATGTTATTGGGTTTTCAGAAATATATTGAATTCAGCTGAATACATTTTTTCGTATGTTTTGAACATGGAATTCATTGGCCGATATTAATTTTCATTAGTGTGCGTGTTGCAGATTAATAGACATGACCTGCTTGCTCAAACATCGATTTTGAGAGAGTGACATTATTACTGGCATACCGATATCAGTTCTGTTAGACACATTAACTCTTTTTGTTATCACTTTGTTACCATTTTTCTCAAAACAATTCATTAGAAATTGCGATAAAATCAAAATTCAAAACGGTTAACGCGAGATATGAACTACTCTATTGACCATCATTCAAACTGACATAAATGTGACTACTTTTGAAAATAGAAATATGATTACTTTACTAAAGCAGTAGCTACCCATTTGTAGTAGTATCTACCTACAATACATGTCTCACCGTCAAAGAAGTTAGCAACAGACACACAAGCCATGAGAGCGGCAGTGATTCCCAGTATGATGAGGACACAGTCAACCAGTCTGCGATTCTTTGGCTGGTAGTAGTTGCTGGAAAAGTGAACAGGAAAGAAGTGAGGAACTGCCAGCAAAGGTTATATCCCCTCACTGTCATTTGATATCACTATTTTATCTCTTAATGAATATCATACTTAGCAGAACTGACTAAATGGTCATATATGAAGTTAGTGATCTTTAAAATATCTACTTTAAATATATGTATGTTTATTTAGTTAAGAAATTCTAAAATGAATCAATATTTCAATGTAGAACGATTACTTACATAAGCTGTGGAACATCTATGTCTCTAACTTTTTGCTGTAATTTCCAAATTCCTGTTGATCCAAGTACCGTGCCTAGAACTGTAGAATTGATTCATGAAAAATAATATCGAAAAAAGAATATTTGATTTTTAGAAAAAATATTCACTGCTTATTGCAAATGTTAGAATTATAAACCAAAGCAAGCTACAGTTAAAATTACTGCGATGAAATGAAAGCTGGTCTGAAAACTTACCTGGAGAACGTCTGTGGAGTAAGTTATATCCATTTAACAAAATAAGATAGAGATTAGCGAGACTAAAATGTTTATTTGGTTGTTCAGCCTCATCTTCAGATTCCTCATCAACAGGTTGGTCATTACGTTTCCATATGTTATGTGGTTCTTCAATATTTCTTTGATCTTGCTGTGAAATTCTGCTACTTTCATCAACGGGAGAATCTTCAAATTCGATATTACTAGCCTGATTGACGTCGTGTTTAGCCAGGAGAGCTTCATTGATATCACCATCGTCTGTGAATGTTTCGAAAGCATTGAAGTTGTCTGATGGAATTTCACTGCCATCTAGAATATATTTGTAATCAGACACATTCGGCAGATCGTGATGAATGTACATTGAATTATTGTAGATAGCAGTTAGATCGGAATGACTAGAGGAAATAGGAGAGTCTGATCTAGAATGTTCACTATCACTATCCTTTGATTCTCCTACATTTCTACTAGTATCATTAATATCTAAAACCTCTTGGTCATCTAAACTGCTATTTTGGATTATTCTGAGACTGTTTTCACTTTCACTGTCAGTGCTGATGGAAGTATCAGTGTTGTTTATACAGAGATTTTTCAACACAGAAACCTCTTTAGCACCAGTTTCAAGGTGCGCCTTGTGGCTTTCACCATCCTCATCATTCTTTAGATCGGATAGGTTAATTATTTCAAAGCTGTCGCTCTCTGATTGGGAATCTGGTGATGTCCGAGAAAGAGTAATGGTTAGTCAGTTACACACAAAATTAAACTGTTATTGAAATCAGGAATGGAAAACTTTACTAGCGGTTATGTACAGCGATATTTATTTAACTGAAACTCTATTAAATTAAGTAGAGGCAATACTTTACAAGGGAAATAATTTATTTGATATATTTATTATCATAAAATGCTCAAAATTATGAATTAATGGATATGTTAAATCATAAAAGTATATGAATCAAGACTTCATTGAATCAAAGATAATTTAAAGAAGGAATCAAGACAAATATTATCTCCAATAAAATTTTATATACACAAAGCCCAACACACAAAATCAAGCTTTTTTCAGGTGATAAATTTATAAAAGCCAAAAGTTATAATTAGTCACACTGAAATCATTTCAATCTATCATTACCCATTAAAACACAAGAATTAAATAAAAACTCACCACTCAGTTCTTCTTTCTCTTCAACAAGCACCTCTTTTTCCTCCTCTTCTTCGTATCTTTTCTCCCCTTCGTCTCCTTTTTCCTCTTCATCTCTTTTCCCTTCCTCCTCTTCGAAAGTCACTTTCTTTGACTTCACCTCTTCATCCGGCTTCTCTTCTTTCACATCAGAACTTTCGGTTTCTTTTTCTTCTTCTGGACTTTCCTGCTCATCTAAAATCGATTTGAGAAATTTATGGCATAGGATATATAGTCTGGTGAAGGAGAAATGTTATTGAGTCTTCCAAACAAATAGCAAGAAAAATAAATATTTTAGATGTAATTTATCTAGTGTGTCGGTGATATGATGATGGAAATAATATCAACTTCCAATAATAAGTACGATTATATAGATATAAACATTTATTTCTAGATTTTCTAATAAAATGTATAATTATAAAGTTGAAAGTAGTTCCTTCAATTAATATAGCCCCTGATTAGCTCAATACAACACCGCAACATATGGTATTGTCACTCACCTTCGGACTGTTCCTCCTCCTCTTCGTCTTCTATCTCCTCCACCTTAATCCCTGTCTCTTTTTCTTCGTCATTCACCTTGCTGTCCGAAGGCTGGCCGTACGCTGATTCGGAGTCCATTGGACCGACCTCGAAACCAGGCTTGCCAACAACTCCGCTTGTTGTGGGTCGGTGGAGTACCTCACTGAAATGAATATTTCAGTTATTAAATCGTAGTAAAGTAACGAAATTTTCTCATATTATCGTCAAAGATATGTAATTATAGTTGTCCTTTACGAAATAGTTCTTGAACGCTGTTTGAAAGTTCTATTATACTTGATCGAAGTAGTAAGAATACCTCCAATAATACTTTAAAGGTAATTGTGATAGGAGCGAGGTATGACTCTAGCTATTATACAATTGTTACTGTCTTCATTTCTTTTTCTATTAGTTAGATTAAAGGCTGCTTCACGCGATTCAGTTCTCTCAGTGATTCTGTGTCAGTGAAAAAAGATATTGTTTCTTTAATTTCAACGGACACATTCACACAGTACCGGCTCCTCTCAGTGATAGAAAATCACTGACCGGTGACGTCCCGGACGAATCCCTGTCATGTGTGAAGCAGACTTAAAAGAAAATAGTTTTGAAGGCTCGAAAGTAGCGAATGAATTGAAAATATTAAATTTAATAGCTTAACTCCTACTCAGTTTAGGCGAGTGATTAGTTCGGTACTATGATTCATACACCTGCAAATATCATAGACAAATTACAACTAATGTAAAATTACCAATTATAATAATACTTTCCAGTGTTTATTTACTTATTTGGTGTCCGGTTATACACAATGGCTATTAAACATGAAGAGTGTAACCATGATACGCTCAGGAATATATTTATATTAAATTTAATATCCAATGTTTTATTAAATTTTTATATGTATTTCAACTATAAAAATAGTGTCAACTGATGCAGAAAAATGAATTTCAATTGGATTCAGTAGAAATAAAATTGAAGACCATTTATTCTTAATGGGAAATTACACTAGTAATTATTATATTTTGTCTAGAAATGTAGAACCAACCAATAGTTCGGAACTTACTCAACTGTCAAAAACATTTTATTGTGCATAAAATTACTGTTTGTTAAATGTAACACAATTGTATAAATCAAAGTAATTAACTACTCACCTATACTGAGTGAGAGTTATGCTATATATGGTTGTGTTTTAATACTTTCACTACTTTGAATTCATCACAAAGCATCAACTAATTCTGACTACAAACACTGCAACACTAAATACTTTAGGTCGAACCATCAAAATCATTTTCTATTACTCTTAACTCATAGAAAATGAAATGTTTTAGGAGTTACATTTATATATTAATATCAGTCTTACCTCTTTGATATTACTATTTTGTAATATGACTAATAAGTTTGACTCGTGATTCTGGTATAAAAGAATCGTTCTAGGACAAATCGGTCTCAGAAAACTCTGTTTCGGAAAGCTATGTCTCATTTTATAATAATTTTACTAAAGAACAATAAAGGAAAAAGTTGAAATTATGGATACTAAAATGTGTAGTGTATTTATTAATTAACGGATAACATCATTAACTGTTGTAAAATTATAAGTAACATCAGTAATTTTAACATGTTTTGACATGAGATTAGAGCGGAAAATTCGGTCTGAGGTATTACAAAACTTATAAGTTGGATGTATCGATGGGCGTGACCCCCCCCCCCCCCCAACCCCCCTGCCAGGTCAATAAAAAATCATGAAGCGTGCAGTACAACAACCTAGCGGATACAACAAACTACATAACGGTCATTGCATGGTGTTAAGAGGCACTTTATTTCAAGACCGAAATTTTCGGCCACCGTATTTTAATATCAAGCTACACCAAGTAATAAAGACGGATATTTTAATAATAAAATGTTGTAAGTGCAATAGTTTTGGTTTCAATTGATATATTCAATGAATTTTTTGCTTAGGCTATACAGATGTTTTTTTAAGTTTCTTCTATTAAATTTTGCCTAACAAGGAACTCCTCCTTCATATAGGCTTGATTTTATATTCATCTTGTACCATGCTTATTTCTGTTATATTTATTCAGTTGTTATAGATGTTATATTTTTTTCAATAAAGATTATCATTATCATTCTTTCTTTTTATACATTATTTGTGATAAAAATGAATGTAATAGAAATTTATTTAATTTAATACATTAAAATTATTAATTAGTGATTTTATCTATTTCTAACTGCAATAAATACCGATAGAGACTGGTACTACAAATTACCAAATAAATACAAAGTCACTTTTAAGACAGTGTTGTTTTTATTGCAGTCTATTTGTTCGTTGTTTTTAATGACTATTTACAAATTTAATTACAGTTATAAAGAAAATGCCGCCAATTGTAATTAAAAAGACTCTATAATCTTCATTTTCGTTTCATTATTTCAATTTATTTGCTTCACTGAACATTTCCTTTAAAATCTAATTACATTAAAATTATCTTACTTCTAAATAAAAAATATCTTAGAGTTGTAATATTATTGAATAGTTCTTTACTCAAACTGCGTTTAGTTTAAAAGTAATAATGTTACAATAATATTTTAGTTGAACATTTACAAACCATTTCCTTTATTTACATTAGAAGCGAGGACTTAATAGAAGAAATAAATGAACAAAAACTCGAAAGTAGAGCTCTGTTATCGATACATAAATGCAGTGCCTATGTACTTTGATATACTGTGTACCATTTACAGTTCTAAACACCTATGTATACGTTCGTACTAGGAAGTAGTTTCACGTAGGTGAATAATATGCATCGTATTCTTTAGTATAACGAGTGTGACTGGGATGCATTTCCTAGTAACCACGCTAACGAATAGAATCCATCAAGGATGCCAATGAATATTAGATATGGTATGATTTAGATGTACATGATGTTATCAACTAAATATTTGTTATCAGTTCCTATGAACTTATCTTATCTCTTTTTAATTGCACGCATTAATCGTATTTATTTGATGTTATTTAGTAAAGATATCAAAGATATCAAAGTATTTTCTTGAGTATGCAGTAATTTATTCACTGAACTTAGGAATTGCAGTTAATATATGCAGTTAATATGAATGTATTACTCAGTGATTTGGTGCCTGTGAAGTTCGTTTCAATCAAGGAAATTAGGATGATTATTAACCAAGTAAAGTACATTGGGATAGGGCCAATAAACTTAATATTGGTTAGATCCGCTAAAGAGATGCCAACTATTAATAAATATCTAGAAATGAGGTGCTAAGATATTGTAGTAATAGTGTCTACTATCGTGTATCTATTACTATGCTGTAGTAATGGTATCTATGCTAAAATAATACTATCTACAAAATGGTAATATTATATATACTGTAGTAATTGTATCTATGCTTTAATAATACTATCTACAAAAGTGATAGAATTTACAAAAGTTATAGTATCTACAAAAGTAACAGTATTACAAAAGTAATAGTATTTACAAAAGTAATAGTATTTACAAAAGTAATAGTATCTAAAAAAGTAATAGTAAAAGAACACACCTCTCTTTCGGAATAGGTACAACCATTCTTTATTACAAAATGAGAACCAATTCACAGAACAGTTTCTTCACATTATTCAACAAACACACGTATGTATGTCACTTTTTGTTTGCTGAAGGTCGATGAGTAAGTCTCTCTCACACGCCTCTCCACCAGCACTGTACACAGGAGACTGAGACACTGAGTCATTGCAATGCAGGCAACTCTGAACCTGATGCTCGTCATACGAGAGAGAACGGGCACAGGAAAAAAAACTGTCCCTCTGACGATGCAAGGTGCAGTGTGAAAGGAAAAAGGTAAATGACTAAAAATTACTAAAACTGAGTACCTAGAACATACTTTCTGTTAGGTTGTAAAATAAACTATGTTTAAATATCACAGTGAGTAGAAGAACATTGTCAGGATCTGTAGAGTTAACCCTTAATAATGGGTATATGATGATGCAATATAACCTGTGTATACGTTGCATTGCAGAGAAAACTTATAAACCATCTTTACTTACAAAAGGTAACATCATGAATGAGTTTTAATTAGTAGTTCCCCACCACAATTACTGACAAGAGTTACTAAAAGTGATATACATAATTAGGACAACATTGACCATACTTTCTATATTGTTTTTCGTAAAACTATCTTATCAACTGACGTACGTCATTAGTTTCTTATCTCACATTTATGATGTCATATTGTGAGATAAGAAACATAGGTATTTTGAGCTAATTATTATGTGATTGGTATATGAACTGTACGTATAATGAACTATTTGTCATGAGATTGTTATATATAAACTATTTGATATGCGCTTGTTATATATATATATAAATTAATTGATATGCAATTGACTTGTTAACTTTTAGTCTATTTGACATAAGATTGCTGTGTATGAATTAATTGATATACTGCAGTAATCTTTTTCTCCCTTGATTAGCTTAATTACTCACCCAGTTCACCAGGCTGGGTGTGTTTAACCAAGTGTTCTTTAATTTATTTCAACAAGTGTCTGGTTTTCTCGTGAACACTTGTCAGTCACAAGAATCTTCTGCCAAAAAAGAGGTCATGCTTTACTTACTGCACATAGAGATGAGACTTTAATTTCTTAGTTAAGTGCAAGATCTAATGCTATTAAATGAATAATGCTAATATAGATAAATGGTGAAAACTCAGTTAACTTGATAGAGGAAGTTAAAACAGTATACATGTTAAATATATTCAAATGAATTAGAAATCAACTGTATGTTAATTTAATGTTGATACATAATATATTATCATGTGTTTTTAATTGTACTATTTTTTAATACATGAAATTATTCATAACTTACTTTTTACCTTCGATTTGTCTATCTTATAATTAATGAAATAAATTAAGAGACAATTCTTTAGTTTGACTATACTAATAATGTAGGGAAATAACTTGAATGATAGTACATAACTACATATTATATCGTTTATAAAGCTCTACAGCAATTTATTGCAAATTTTTAATCACATTGTCACCATTTAAAATGTGAAATGATCTCTTGCTCTGTTTATTTATTATATTACAATGTTTATCTCTTATGATATACAAAAGAAACATATAAACTCTATGTCTTAATTGACCATTCATCATTGTTTTATCACATAATTACTAATTTAAACCAGTGTTCTTTCACTGAAATATTCTACCTAAATTATATTCAATGAGATCTAGAACACTTGATTGATTTAAAAGAAGGCAACCTAACTAATTATATTCTATAGCGCTTGCATGCATTATATTAATATATGTATATGTTCTGCGCAATTTGCGGATTTGCACAATTTGGAGAATACGCTGCCTGTTTTTAACCCTCTAATGCCGAGCGTGCGTTAATCCCTTCATTTTATTTATCATGAAATCTAAAAATAATATATATGCATCGGGGGCTTACACCTCCGGAAACTCCTGCCAGGTCATTGAACAATCATGAAGTGTGCAGTACAACAAACCGTATAACGAAAATAATCGTCATTTATTTCTTGTCATCTTTGTTGATTTTTTTCAAAGTTATTTTCATACATTTATATGTAAATGAAGATTATTTTCGTTATGCAGTTTGTTGTACTGTACACTTCAGGATTATTTAATGATCTGGCATGAGGGTTGGGAATGGGGGGGGGGTGATTGCCCGCCCCCCGAAGCTCATAAATTAGTATTCGATTTGATAATGAATAAACTGAAGTTATTATAAACTCACACTTGGCAGAAGGGGGTTAAAAACGCGCAGCGTATTATCGAGATTGTGCAAGTCGGCAAATGGCGCAGAACATACATACCCAACGGTATCTATGACATAGCAACCTATTACAGTTTATTGAATTACTTTTGTGTGCACTCCCTGTATATTATTGTGAAACGCTTTGCTCGAGGTCACATCAAACTGTTCTAAATCTCCCTTACAAACACCTGTATAAACTATAACACGTAACACCTGTTAAAATGAACTTGCAAATTTTTATTTATAAGTGGTGAGATGTACATGTTATTTCGTTTGGGTATTTTTTATATTTTTATTACATTGCACTTTTAACATATTCTACATCAGATATTGTTAAAATATAAGATATTAATTTAAATTTGTTAATAAATTAATTAAATACTGTTTATTTTATTCAGTTTCTCAAGAATTATAATTGATTATATTTTACGATAGCGATAAGAATTAGAAAAGTGATTACTAATAAACTTGAGCGTTATTTTTAGTGAGAATATATATTATCAACTGACGTAAGTCATTACTCGCTTATCTCACATATTGTAATGTCCTGTTGTTATATATGAACAACAACTGAAACAACCTACAACTATTTTATTAATTACAGTTATTAATACACTCATAAGCTGATGAACTATTTGGTTGTTTAACCTTCTAACATTCAATACTTTATTATAATAAATGACATCTAATTACAAACCAATTAGATTACATAACCGTGCAGGTAGCAATGCTGCTCATTACGCCAATCAGTAGAGGTAACAACCAGGTAGTATATCATCCATGTAATATACTCAGTCCTTTTATTTGATTGTTGACGAACCTAGTAAATAAGTTATACCCTTATTTCCAGTGATAATAATTTTCTAGTACAGAGTAGATTATAAATAGAAGAAAATAGTTCAGATAAAAGCCACGACTTGTTATGCTAAAGTAAATTAGAAGAATTCTCTTAACGCCATCATAATGCAGGGCAGAAAACAACAAAAAATACCGACTGTTTGCCAACGAGTGTCTTGCCAGAAACAGGACAGGACTCTGTAGTTCGTAATTATCGCACTCTCTGTTAGCTGAAACAACAGAAATTCTAACTGTTTTACATGATATCCTAACAGATAATTTATACAACAGGTAAAATTGACTTTTGCATAAAATAAAAGTGAACTGAAGAAAAGTAAATGAAAAATAAATATCTCGAATTAATAAGCTTTCATTTTCTTCAATTTAAGTAAGGTCGTGTGTAAAATATTACACAAACTATTTTAATTATCAATTCTTTAATAAAGGAAAGTACTACCTACTTAGTAACAGTAAGTAAATTCACTGCTAGATAATCACATAGATTATTTTAAAGAGCTTTTAAGGAGACAAATAAAGTAGCTATAATGTAGTTCGGAGAAATGCTCTAAAAGAAACAATCCCCATTAATTGACATTGACGCAGTGGTGAGGAGAACTGTACAGCTGGTTACAATAATAATGATAATTAAATGGATTTATATAGATATTTATTTGTATTTAGCTTTGAAAATTGAAAACAATAGTAAATAAACTTATAAATAAGTATTATAAACTAAAATGAAAATTAATGAATCAATACCCTTCAAAAAAATTTGGTATACATGTAAGAAAAAAGAAAATGTTTTTGTTGTGCTAAAATTTAGCAATAGGCTATAGAAAACGAGATTTTTAATATAAAACGAATATTTTAGGGGTAACTTCAACGCTTTACATCAGCTCCACATTTTCACTGTGTGTGACAAGTTAGGATTAATTTGAAAGAAGAAGAGTTTTTTCACGATATAATAATAAAATATTTGAAATTTGAAGTTTTGTTTAGAAGTTATATATATTTGAAGAATTTTTTGGAAAAGCCTATTTTTTGCATATTTCTCAAATTCTTTTAGCTACAAATTTTCTAATTCGGATATCTAAAAAAACTCATTTTATATTATAGAACTCCCCTTTCTCTTTCAAACGAGCTCTCTCACGCCTATCTGCAACAAAAACTTACAAAAATATAGAGCGTCAATCATCTCAAACATAATTGGCCAGGAGAGACTGAAACATCTCTACCATCAGATATTCTCGCTCTATAGTTTACATGATGTGCCATCATTCCACCTTTCATCCCCACTGCACGCGGTACAGACACGCTATGACTTTAATATTTACAGTGTATTCTACACACCTGATAGATATTTTTTAAATTTTGGCTTCATTACATAGTATTTCTAAAATTAATATATTAGTTTACTATATAATTACAGTTTTAATATCATATAGAAGGGTGTCTATCCCTTATGAAGAGCATCTTAGCTGGAAACGGATCTGTTTCGTAACGCAAACATCTAATTAATTCAAATTGAACTGTACTTACAATTATATTAATAACTATTAGAATTTTTGAGACTGATGTAGATAATAAAATGTTCTTTTCTTATTTTATAACTAATTTAGAAATAAATTTTACGAAAAAAAAAACTATGCCGAAGAATAGCATTTTCTTGTAGTTTAAAAGAGTTAACATCAATGGTATGGAATTTAAATCTCATTAATATACAACTAAGACAAAAAGGAAATTCAATATTTCAACTCGTGATTCTAATTGGTATCAATGATACCTACATGTATCATGGATACCGCAATAACCAGTTAAAATGTTCAATTTTTTTTTTCTTATATGATCGAAAATGTGGAACTGTCCGATAATTTGTTAGTTGGTGGAATTTAGTAGGAACCTTTACAGCTGGTAAATTCCTACTAAAGGTTCCTATTAAATTCCATCAAGTCACTGCTTCAATCAATACAAAGACAGGAAATAAACTGCCGATATTGGGGCGACATTGCATGGTTGATGTACTGCGTTATACCTCTAATTAATGCATTGTAATAGTTACCTGTTGCAATTATGAGTAGGTATGTGAATTGAATGATACTATAATATTTTCAATCTTTAATATCATCAGTTCTAATCACATTTTATAAAAAAATACACTAAATAGAGATAATGTTTTGACTTAGAATCGGATTAGCAAATTAATCAAAAACATCGGTGAGTAATAGTTCATCATCTACCTAACACATGTTGCTAGTTGTTACTCACCCACTATCTAGGTCTGATATCTGCCCAATGTTGACTGAGGTAGTGAACCTTTATATTATAATATCGGTAATTATTTAGCGTGAGTGTCTTATAATTCACTGTCAACCGCGTGAATCGAAATGAATGAACTTTTGGAGCGAATGAATGGCGGCGCTGACCTTCCTTCGTAACCAAGCGACTAACACTGAGCTGTGACGTAAGAGAGACATGTGCTAGTACTATCGCCAGAAAAGTATATAGTCTGTGGCTATGTGTGTGATAATATTGGGTCGCTGAAATGAACTATTTGAGACTGGTTTGTGATAAAAAAAATTAAAAATCCATACAATGATGCCTATATCTGATGTTTAAACTTTAATTGTTTAGATATATTTGCTATACTCGTATGGAATGTGATATTGTTATATAGTACATACCTAATATGTTTCCTTCAACTAAAGTTTTCTATGAATTTAATTCAAGGCAGACTTCAATAATAATTTACATTTAAGATTGTGATGATTTACTGGTGAAATTATGAATAAACTTCAAATGAAGGCAAAGAGACCTGTAGATGATGAGGCCTGTCGAGCAGCATGATGGTGTAAAATAACAGAAATACATGGAATGGGCGTATATTGAGGTGAATGAAGTGATGAAAATGAGGGGAGGAGAATTGAGAAGGGAAGAGTGAATAGAAAAGCACGCTGTGACTGTACCGAAGATGCAACACCGAAATGAGGGTTGAAAGGGGTTGAAATTTTGGCTTGGTGTGAGAACGCACTGCCTTTGGCTGGGAAACAGGAGCAGAGGAGAAGAAACATGAAACCTGAAACATTTTCTGATAAAGTGCAGATGTTTGGAGGTGGAGAGAATGGTGGGTGTAGAGCTGCAGATGCCGAGGGTGGAGAGTAGGAAATCATTGAGGTGTTTCTTGTTTGAGAAGGACGAGAGACAGAGAAGATCACCGTTTTTGGTGAGCATGTAGGAGAAGAGAGCTAGGATGGAAGAAGCAGAGTAGGATGATGAGCTGGACAAGACAATCCAAACAACATCTGATGATGATGAAGATACTGTGGATTTTTGAGATTATTGAGAGAAGCGGGAATAAATTGCATGGATATATAGAGAGTGACGAGTGATAGAGAGGGTTGGGAAATCATCTAGAGGCATAGGAAAGGCAGAGAGCACAGGGGTATAGGTGGGAGGTAGGAGAGGAAGCGGTTGAGAGGAATGTGGGTGACAGAGATCTAGTGTCACAAGGATAAGGGGTCATACTAAAATGATACTGTACGCCTATCCGAGGGTAATCCCAGTGCAGCAAGTACACACTTTTGACAATCTCTCAATCCCAATCACCCCATGCATTTACTTTGGGCTCGGGCTTCACCACCAGAGTCAGTGTTTTAGACTCATGATAGATCACTGTTGTCTCCCCACCAGAACA
The DNA here is from genome assembly GCA_947561585.1 of Caprella mutica. Lineage (NCBI taxonomy): Eukaryota > Metazoa > Arthropoda > Malacostraca > Amphipoda > Caprellidae > Caprella > Caprella mutica. Next base: position 160,977 of record CANNZV010000571.1, on the reverse strand, counting down.
TTAGGAAACAATCTCAACAAGTGGAAAAACACTACGTGAATGAGACCATAATGGCAGCACAGGATTTATTCAAATTAGGTCAGCCTCACTTCAACATCCAAACACAGACGTGGATGCAGTAGTGAGGCCTTTTTCTCTCTCGCCAAAAGAAGACTTTGGGGCTTTTCTCAGTATCCGAAAGGAAAGGAATCAGATTAGCTGATGAATTATTTTGTCCAAGTTCCTTTTGAAGGACACGACAGAGGGTGCATTTACCAAATTCCCTGGGAGGGAATTCCATATGCTGCACACCTTCACTGTCATCAGGTCTTGAAAATTTTTATATGAAATCTTGGTACCACCAGCTCGTGATCATGATTCGTTGTTGATTTCATGTTGAACGTGAAAATCTTTGTTGGGTCAAGGGCTCTATGACCTCTGGTTATCCTGTATCTCGACCAACTGGCAATGGAGTCTACGTTACTCAAGGATCAGAATGTCCAGGTCAATCAACCGTCTCTCATAACTCTGGTTCCTAATCTCAGGCGCTCCAAGCGTTCCACGTCGCACCTATACGAGGGAGACCAGAACTACGCGGCATTCTACAAGTGTGGCCAAACCAGCGTCTTGTAAAGAGCCATCACTTTTTGTATATTATGAGGGATAAATACCATTTTGATGTAACCTATGATCTTCTGATCTCTCCTTTCTGCGACGATACAATCAGCACTGAACTTATGCTCTGAGGTCACAAGGTTGTAGAGACTGGCGATCCAAGGAGGGTGTAATCAGCACGGGGAGTTTGTACTCCAACATGCAGGATTTTACACTTGACTGAGTCAGTTTCATTGTACTGACTACTCTCCGATCCTTGGTAAGTCAATCCTAAATCAATCTCGCATTGGGATCAGTTGCATCGTCTACAAACTTGCTAATCTTGGAGATGATCCCAGTTTCTAATGTAAATAGTAAAATTCCACTTTAATCTTTAAAGATAATTTATTAGAGAAATAGTTGCCTTAATTACAAAATTCAATATCCTAGATACCAACAGTCATATATAAACAAATTATAAATAAAATGATAATTAATGAATTTCTAGATTAAAAAAATCAATTCCTTACATCCCCCTCTTTCTATCATGCTTATAGTCATTTCATTGCTAGGTACCGGTCAGGGGGTTTGATAACCAGTCCTTGTTATAGTCTGGTTCTTGGAGTTTCTTTATTCCTGCTAATTGGAACTTCTTCATTTAGTACAATTGTTTTTCCCTGACAAGTATGTATTGCTATATCTCAAAGGTACTTCTATTTTTTGCTTTTATTAAATAATGTCCTGTTTATTATTGTTGTTCTCTTTAGTTAATACCAAATTCCGTATATTCGGTAATATCAATCTGTTATCATCTGTCAATACTTTGTACTATTTGTCTCTTGTCCTTTCCATGCACGTTCCTTTTTTCCATCTTCTATCCCCAATCTGCATCGGTTCAATTCTCACTGTTTCGCCTCTTTTGATAGGTTTTGAAGTATTTGCTGATTTGTCACATTGTTTCTTTTGTTAGTTTTTCATTTCAATCATCTTTTATTTCACACCTATATTATTAGATGGTTTTAATAGCGTGTTCTTTATGGGTAGTAATGACCTTGTTCTTCGACATAAAAATTTCTTTACTGGAGATACCTCATGTCTTTGTGTAGGGTATTTCTCCAGCCTAGAATTGACAGTAGAGGATCCTCATTTGAATCTCTAGCTTTTACAATCAGAGATTTAGCAATTTTCACTGCATTTTCTGCCTTACCATTGCTTTGTTGATGATAGGGTGATGATATGTAATGTTAAAACTTCCATTACGTCTTGAAAATATTAAATTCATCACTAGTGAATTGAGGTCCCCCGTCGGTAACTAAAGTTTCGGGTATTCCGTATCTTGCGAAGTGAGGTTTCAATTTATCAATTACCGTACTGCTCCTAGTGTTATTAAGTCTGTCCACTTTGAAGAAATTTGAGTAGTAGTCAGATATAATCATGTAATCGCTATGATCTATTTAGAAAATATCTACTGCCACTCTTTGCCACGGATAATTGAGAATAGGAGTCCGTATTAAAGGTTCCTTTTACTGTCTTCTCTGATAGGAGTCAGCCACCTTGCCAACAAAGTGTAGGTAAACCATCTGGGATGTATGACTACGGTATGTAGGTCAAGAACGGGTTTCAATATGCACGAGAAGATGATGCACAGAGTGGTGGAAGAGAGGTTCAGATATGAATGTGGATTGGTTTTGGACACATCAGGCCAATATGGCCTGACACCAGAGGATCGTCTGCCGGGTATGGGACTCAGTGGGTGTACCTGTTCCCAGTCAGGGCAGAAAAGGCAAAGAAGTAATAGGTCTGGAGACACTGTAGATGACGAGACATGTAGACACTGTAGATGACGATCGAGAGGTATGTAATGTATTTGTAAATATGAATAAAAAAGTCCATTTATACACTTTTAAATTTCATCGAAATTAATCAAAAAAAATTGGATAATAATTTGTAACTAACTAATATATATAAATCAACATGATTAGAATGTAGTCTATGTCTCTAACAAAAAGCTGTGAATGACAATAATTATTAACTCTTATCTTAAAAAGACGTATTGAGGACTTTATATTTCCTTTCCTATTTTCTCCATAATTGCAGTTTGAGCACCGCTACATGCTGAATAATTTAGCGGCGCTACCGATACATATTCAGAAAAATGACTGCGTTGCCGCAACAGCAAAATGTAGCTGAGCAAATACAAAGTAGCTACGAAACATAAATTGTGCTTGATCTAAAGAGAACCCAATGTAAAACTCAAAAGAGAAACCAATAATGCAGTTTTAAGAGTGTCGGTGTGGAAAACCTCTCAGAAGCCACCCACTGTAGAATACTGAGAGTATACATAATCCCATCTTATGTTTTACCTGTTACCAGGCCTCTTTCGAAGGATACACATAAAGTATATATGCAGGGACCAGGGAAGTATCTTAAGACTGATTACCAAACAGTACACCTCACAGACAAAAGGCAAGACGATTTTGATGGTCCTGCCTGCTGGGTCACTCATGGTTCACCACATCGCCAACGAATTCGACTTTACGTTGAGAGTGAAGATGTGATAATTTGGGCTGAGACTTTTGAAAATGAACTGGTCGGATCTTCCTGGATTCCATTATGAGTGCAAACAAATTCTGCTAATTATAGTAACTTTTTGAAGGGTGGATTTGTTCATTGGCTGAAAAGGAAACCTGCGGCGTAGAAAACGTCATTTCCAAACATGGCAAGGAGACAACTCTTCTTCTCACTCTGCTAAGGTAACTGTGAAGTAAGTTCGTTGATGAGAAGTTGATGGTATGGCCAATGGCTATCCAGATTTAAACCCAATTGAAAACCTTCAGTCTATCTTGAAGCAGAATGTGAATCTTGAAGGACGTCAGTTCTTGTCGAAAGATGACCTCTGGATTGAAACTGAAGACTGTTATAAGACGATAAGGTCTGATACATTTCAGAAATTGATAGATTTGTTGGAAAAGCGTGTTTTGAAAGTGGTTGGAAAGAGAGTAATCTAACTGAATATTAACTTGAAATTAACAGTTAAACTACCCATAAAAATGAGTATCTTTTAGTTAAATGATTATAACATCCAAAATAATATATTAATTACTTTCATTTTTTTCTAATACGTAGTTACTTGATATGTAGATGAACATTTCCTGAAATTATCAAGGCAAACTATCAAGTTAAATTCACTTAATTGCAAAAACCACATCCACACAAAAGTGTAAGACGTTGGTAAGTTGATCGTATTAGGCGGTTTAGTCTTAATGTCAAATATTCACATTACGTAGCATTATTTTATCATCAGTTGGTCGTACTGTGAATCATTGTTTGAATATCAGTTGGTTGCATCTCTCACATTTGTCTGAATATAACGTACACGGTGCAACTTATAAATTAGCGCACTTGTTTAGACTTTTATATACATTAGCCAATAACTTTAACATTTTTTTATTTCAAAAGAAGCGACAGCGCTGTAGCGAAAGAAAACCTCTAGCGCTTCTGAAAAAAGTAGCGGCGCTGCCGCTACATTAGCCCAAAAGTAACCGCGCTGCCGCTAGAGAAAAAAAGAAGCTCAGCTTGTAGCGTGCGCTACAAGTAGCGGCGCTGTGTCCACCTCTGCATAATTGTCATTTCAATTAAATTTTGTTCCGCGATATCTTTCATGATTTCGTCTTTATTGATCGTTTGGCTGTACTTTAATTTATTAGAATTATAACATAATCCATTTTCACCGATAACTTCAATTTCAAGTACCTAACTATTTCTATTTCGCTATTTAAAAGCTTGGATAGGTATATGAATCTTATCTTGATACCTATTTAGCAATCTTCTATAAATACTTTGTAATCAGGTTCAGTTATGATTTGTGGGTGCTGAAGAGGCTATTAATTTCATTTACGATTTAATACTCGCTTTCCCATTAAATTTATACATTTCAATCTTATTGATTTAGTCTAAATATTTTTCCGGTTTTTATAGTTTAGATTTCTTTATATAGGTATATCTTCACTTTCGCCGTTATTTCTATAAATGTTTCACACTTTCCAAGTTCCCATCATTTAATCCATCACTAAATTTTCACGTTGGCACTGAACAGGATCCGACTCGAAAGGACCGATCATAGGACGTTTTATTGGAGATAAGTTTGTGATTACTACAAAGCTACGCAGGCGACTGACCGTTTGTCCCCGGCCCGGCCGTCCGTGTCCCACTGTCCCAGCCTCCCAGGTCCGACCCAGAACCCAGAGAGGTTCTGACTTCAACAGTATCTAAAAGCTGAGCGGCGCACCATAGTTACATTGTAGTTGTACATGCTACCTATCAATGATTTCAATATAAATATTTAATTATATTTTATGTAGTTTGTTGTAACTTGTATCCAGTATCCACTAGGCACTAGTTTCAAGTTTGTTGTACTGCACAGTCCCAGTCGGCAGCCATGTTTCAGAGGCTGGAAAATTGTAAGCCAATTATTGAGCCAAAATTTCACAAAAATCTGAGCCAAGGCTGCCAAGCCAATTTGGCTCATTTTTTGAAGATTTCCAGCCAAAAATTAAAATTAACATGGGAACATAGGAATTAATTCAAAATTTAAATTCTGGCAAGGTCACCAGTCTGGAAAACTTCTTAGGCTAACAGATGAACTCTATATGCTAAATGCTGCGGATTATAAAATTTTTAGCAATTACCCATTAATTTTTGAAGTCTGTAAAACTCCAACAGAGTAATTAGCCAGTCTGCAAAATGCATCTCTTCTCCCACAGAGATTTTAATTTGAGAGACAGTTACTCTCAGTACTCAGTAGCAGATTCAGAATCTCCCGCAGCTAAATTAATGGTAACATAGGAATTAATTCAAAATCTCCCGCAGCTAAATTAATAGTAACATAGGAATTAATTCAAGATCTCCCGCAGAGATCTCCAATTTCTAGAATTTAATCAAAAACTCCCGCAGAGAGTCTTGGAAAAATGTTCCATATTCTGCAGACTGGGTAATTAGTTCATCAGAAAGAACCTATTTTTCCAGACCCAGACTGCAGGAACTGGTAAACTGTTCTCCAAGAAATCCTCTATTTTAGGTTCTGTTCTCAGTAAATTACATGTAAACATAGGAGGAAATTAAGAATTGTTCGCAGAGAAAATGTTAAAAATGTCCCATATTCTGCAGACTGGTTCCAGACTGGCAAGGTCGGTGGTTTTTTTGCCATTTATTGATTTTATTCATATGTTACTATTAATTTTCGGTGGATAAATTGGGAAAATGTTGGTGGATCAGCCATTTGGCATTTTACTGGAAATTTATGGTGGATTTTTTCAGCTTTTAGACAAAGTCAGTGGGATTTTGTGCACCAATGACCAAATACAGTACAGTCTACAGACTGGCCAGTCTGCAGAATATGGGACATTTTTAACATTTTCTGTGTGAACAATCCTTAATTTCTTCCTATATTTACATGTATTTTACTGAGAACAGAAGCCAAATTATAAAATAGAGGATTTCTTGGAGAATAGTTTACCTATTCCCCAAGTAAAATAGTATGTCTCATAAACTCACCATTTGTCTCTCCAGCTCTTCCCAAAATTCAACAAATTCTCTCCAAAATCAAAATGATCAAATTTTCATAAATTCTCTCCAAAATAACATTGTAGCATAAGAGAAAAATAGATAAAACTCACCATTTGCATTTGAAGGGCTCAAAATATCTGTCACAAACTCGCCATTAAAATGGCGAATTTGGACATGCTTTATTACTTGGCCTATTCCTGCTGCCATGCAGTCCCAGACTGCAGGAATAGGTATGCTGTTCTCCAAGAAATTCTCTATTTTGGCTTCTGTTCTCAGTAAAATACATGTAAATATAGGAGAAAATTATTAAATTAAGGATTGTTTGCACAGAAAATGTTGAAAATGTCCCATATTCAGCAGACTGGCTGCAGTCCAGTCTGCAGAATATGTGAGATATTTGGGATATTCTCTCCGAACAATTTTGAATTAATTCCTATATTTACATTAATTTTGCTACGAACACTTCTGAATTAATTCCTATATTTACATTAATTTTGCTACGAACAGATTAAGAGATCTCTACGAACACTTAACCAGTTTCTGCAGACTGGGCTGCAGTCTGCCGTGACTTTGCGCTAACATCACAAATTAGGTGAAGTTCATTTCTAAAAAGTCCGATTCACGTTACAGACAGTAATTTTTTACATTACCTTCTTTGTTAGTGTGAAATTAAGCTCTCCTAATTATTAATTAAAGTTTATGTGGACATCTTTTCACACCACTAGTAACTGGGTAACTAAAGGATTGATCCAATTTTGGCTTTTTGGGTTATGCCATTTTAAAGAATACTAAAGATCAGCTTCTGAAGTTCTAAACCATTAGAAAGAATGTTGCATATTTGGTATATTGATATAATTTAAAGATCTAGATCATATTATACATGGTACATAAAAACGTCCGATTCAGCACATATTTACATATCAGAAATTTGCGTCTTTTCGCACTGCTATTAACTCATAAACTAATGGATCAATACAAAAATTGATTACGCTAACATAAAGAGCTGCTTCTGAACCTTTAGAAACAATGTTATTATAGGTGTATATTGATAACATTGGTTGATAATTAATTATATATTTTATGTGGTGTGTTAAGACTCACGTTTTATTGCATTAAAACACCCTAATTCTAGAGCATTAATCTACGCAAATTAATTTTCAATATTTGTTTTAACCAATTGAACTGTCATAATTAATTTATTATCATACAATGTCTACCCCCACACAAAAAAATTTTTTTTGTATGGCTAACTATCTTATCTATACGACCGCAATTTGCATTAAAGTGTGGAAAGATGCATGCTCAAAACTATAAAAATCGGAAATTGTAGATATTTCTGTCTGTACAATTCCGATGCTGATTTCCCCCCAAAACATGATTCTTTAGATTCCCGATTCTGATTAAGCATCCCATCACTAGTAAAATCTAAGATTTAACCAGTTGGAATTTACCTCTAAGACAGACTCCTAGCACAGAGAGTATTTTCTGAATTTCAGAATATGGTTCACAAATCATCATACCTTATCTATTCTTAATCTTATCTATTAGCTATTATTTTTATTTATAAACCCATTGATTTTTTATTTTTCAGTCTTTTTAGTTTGTACAAATGCCTTTGTTTGAAAAATCATGATAAAATACATTCATATCCATTAACCATAATTGAAATAATTTAAAAAAGAATATAGTAGTTTTTTCTTTATGCATGTCATGAAGCTTCTTGTATTATGAAGCTACCCTTACAGTTCTATAAGGGAAGGTAATGAAATAAATATATCAATAGGAAAGTATAATTAACATTAGACTCTATGGGTACTACAATGACTTACTCTTCACATTACAGATTGATATCTTCAGCTAATTATGTGTCATTAGGTTTTACTTTAGATTTTGAGAATGAATCTGCTACGGAATTTGCTGAAATGCTCAACACATTTCCAAAGGCTGCAAACTAACTCAAGATCAATTTGTTCTTCAGTCAGGCTGTGTCAGGTGAGTTAAGTCTTCACTTGCTAAAGGTCAGAGATTGTTCAGTAACTTCAGTGTTTACTTGAATTTCTCAATTATGTTTAGAGATGCACCAATACCATGTTCAAAGCTGATAGCTACTCTTAAAAAGTTGTTACTGCCATTAGATAATTTTTTATCCTATTTAAAAGATTAAAATTATATTTAAAGAGTGTTGGTTATGTTAAAATATTAACTAATCGATTCCAATTTTGATTAATTATAGGGCATCACTCTTTGCTTATTTATTTAGATAAGTGTAGCTACATGCCACATGTGTATTTATGATAGGCTACTTATAATGTACGATAAATACACCCATTTTATGAATCTTTAAATAATGACTAATCAAGAATTGAAAAAGTGTATAATATTTTATTTTGATTGCAATTTATCTTATCTGTTAGACTGTTACCAAATACTACATAAACATATCTATCAGAGAAAATATCTTCCTCTTTTATTATATCCTTCATTTTCATTATTCCAGAGTTCCTCCAGTAATGAGGATCGTCCCACATTTCCTGGTTCTCGGTCCAGCTGGACAGAGAAGTTGGAGTTTGTTCAGCCAGACTTGTATGATGGCATTCCTGTGTACAGAGTCATGGACACCAACGGCAAAGTAATTGTCGCAGAGGAAGACCCAAATGTGAGTTGCTTCTAGTTTTTTGATGAGAAAAATGTAGCTATTGCTTTAAAAAACTATTGAAAAAGTTTCTAAACAATAACCGACAGAATTCTCTGTTAATCATAAAATAATTGTTAACTACTATTTTTGTGCATTTACATTCAATGATAAAGATCCATTGGTAGATAAAATATTGTTTGATGGTCATTTTTGCTTTAATATGCTTCATATTATTTTTAGCTGCCAGAGTCGGTGCTTGTGAAAATGTACGAAAGAATGACTCTTCTCAACACCATGGACCGTATCCTCTATGAGAGTCAGAGGCAGGGCCGCATCAGCTTCTACATGACAAACTATGGTGAAGAGGCTACACACATAGGCTCTGCTGCTGCTCTGAGAGATGATGACCTTGTCTATGGCCAATACAGAGAGGCTGGTGAGTTATGTAATTAATGATTATATAGAGACTATTATTGTTTATTACTTGCATTTACCTCTCAATATAGGTAGTTCTTGATTGTTCAGTTTAATCCACAGTCTTAGAGTTGGTGCATATATTGTGTCACAAAAATCTACTCTCTAATTTGTTTCTGAAATAGAACCTAAAATCTGCATTGCAAATTAATAATAATATTCTTCATTTTTCAGGTGTTTTGATGTGGCGTGGCTTTTCCTTAGATAGGTTTATGAACCAATGTTATGGTAACATGGCAGACCCAGGCAAGGGTAGACAAATGCCAGTGCATTACGGCTCAACTGAACACAACTTTGTCACCATATCATCACCACTGGGCACACAAATGCCTCAAGGTAGATACTAGCATCTTAGTGATTATTTTTAGGAAATTAACTGACTAAACATATTAGTTATTAGTTTTAGGAAGGTAACTGGCTAATTAACCTAATAATCTTAAGAACTAGCACCAACTACCAGGACCAGCTGGTCATATTTTAATAGAGCAAATATTTCTTTGTTATTTACTTTTATATGTGATGCAACTGCATAATGAATGGCAATAATTCTAACTCAATAAGCTCTACTAATCATTCCATAGCTTTCTCTTTGTTTATTTTTGAGACTTTATCTTCATTATCTATTTTCAGAAAAAAAAATTTGATAGATTTAAAAGTATTATCTTCATTCTGACTAAGAGCAGTTATGTTCAAATATAATCACCTTGAAATGAAGTTTGAAAAGGGCTAATAAAATGGTGTCCCTTTACAGCTGTTGGCTCTGCTTATGCCTTCAGAAGGGAAGGCACTGGAAAGTGCGTGGTGTGCTACTTTGGTGAAGGCACCAGCAGTGAAGGTGATGCTCATGCTGCACTCAACTTTGCTGCTACTCTTGACTGTCCTGTGGTCTTCTTCTGGTGAGTCATGACTCGAGGGTTAACCCATTATTCACTAAGGTGACATTGGATAATTTTCGAATCATTGGTCGGTACTACATTTTCGGTCATATCAGAAAAAAACTATATAAAAATGATTATTATTACACAGTGCTAAAGAATAATTTTTTCTTATCTGACCGAAAATGTAGTACCGACCGATAATTCGTTACTTTCCCTATGTCACCTTTTTTTAAAGATATTTATTATTTTTAATGAGATATTTTAAGCGATTGGATAGACTCATTTATTTATTAGAGCACAGTTGTACGAATGCTTTCATTAGTTAGGAAAATTGTGAATTAACTTTTTTATTTAAGAAATAAATTAAAATGAATTTATTTTCTATTGTTAAATATGTTTTCTTTACCTATATATTACAAGAATATCATAAATTTTTTGTTCTTACATGCTTAAGTTAATTCAGGGCATAAAGGTTAAAGTAACTACCTCATAAACTAGATGTCATGTTGACAGAACTCTCTTATTTAATCAATAATAGCATTTCAAGTAATTTTAACACAACTAGTGATGAATTTTTACTCAATCTATTTCCTTTCTTTCACCAGTCGTAACAACGGTTACGCTATTTCCACTCCCACACACGAGCAGTACAGAGGTGACGGAGTGGCCGCAAGGGGCCCATCTTACGGCATGGCTACCATCAGAGTGGATGGCAATGATGTGTTGGCTGTGTACAATGTGTCTAAGGCAGCTAGGGAAATATCAGTACTGGAAAACAGGCCTGTGCTAATTGAAGCCATGACATATCGGTGAGATGACCATCTAATAACAAAAATAGTGAAAAAGTTAACTTGGTTTAAAACTGCTTTGTGTGACGCTTGATAAAAATAACTTTATTGTTGGTGATGAGTTGGGCATCTTTTTGAAATGTAAATAAATTGCTACTTAGTGAGGTTAATAATACACTTTAATTTTCGAAGATTAAATTCATTTTGGGCATATTGTGTGGAACCAAAGGCCATAGCTAGAGAAACTTGTTATAGCTAAGTATATTTCTGCCTTCTTAAAAACCTTATTATCTAGCATTATCTAGCTACTTTTAGTTTCTTCACTATAGCTAGCTAATATATTTATTTAGAAAAAATTAGAACTTCATTTAAATTAAATATATAATATAGCTACTTTTAAATTCTACATTTTGAACCATTCGCTAACTCACAACTAATCCAATTTGACTTTTGTTTGTTATCTGTCTCAGCATTGGGCACCACTCCACCTCAGACGACAGCTCAGCATACCGCAGTGTTGACGAAGTGAGGCACTGGGACAGCACTCAGCACCCCATTGCTAGACTAAAGACTTACATGACTGATAAGGGCTACTGGAACACAGAAAAAGACAAGGCTTGGAAGGAGGAGTGTCAGAAGAAGGTCAGATATACTCTGCGTGCAACTCTTAGTTTGATGCAGATATTTTAAATGGATTTTTTAAAGAGAAAATGCACTTCTCAATACTTCTCATTTACAATGAATGATGCTAGAGAAGTAGCTAGCTGCTAAAATTATTTGAATTATTTTCAGTAAAGCAATTTCGAATATAATTTAACATCTCATTTTTTTTTCAGGTAATGCAATCGTTTGCAGCTGCAGAGCGCAAACTCAAACCTAACTGGAAGATGCTGTTCACAGATGTGTATGAGGAGTTACCGCAACATCTCAAGTAAATACTCTTCTTTAGATCTTCACAAACTACCATCCTATTTCTAGACATTCTCTCAGAAAAAACACTTTTAGATGAGTGGCCGATAATTTCGGTCTGGAAAATTTGGTCTCGGAATGAATGAAGATTATTTTGAAACTCTTAAAGGTCCTCTCCAGGCTCCGGGGAAAAAATGAGTTTATTACATAATATTATAGAACTAAGATCTACGATCATTATTCAGCAAACCGCATACAATTCGGTTCAGTATATATTTTATTATTTGCTTTTAAAGTTTGTTAATACTCTGGTAGCAACAATCGAGCGAATCTCCAACCTGACGCTGAGGAAGAAGACTGTACACTCTTTGTTTTGATTTAAAATTTAGATTTTTAAACAAACAACGCGTTTTTGGCCTTCTTTCAAGATATTAATTTTTTCTAATAGTGTATAGACGTTTCTATAATAAGTTTATCCAAATTTAAACCTTTAAACGAATAATAAATAGATTTATTAAACCAAATACCTAGTTGGCAATCAAAACAAATGGTGTACATTCTTTTTCTTAGGACTGAGAATTAGAAAGTCGGAAGTAAAGTAGGTTTTGTAGAGTTTGGATTATAAAAATCTTTGAAAGCATATAAAATTAAAAATATGCTATCAAATTTGATGGGGTTTGCAGTAAAATGTTTAGAAACGTTAGCCTCGTTGAATTAAGCAATGAAAAAATTTGCTTGGAGGGGACCTTTATCATAAATGGCCGTTTGTAGTATGTTGTATCCGCTAGTTTGTTTTACTGCACACAATATTTTATTAAAACCTCAAACCGAATTTTCCGCTTAAATCTCATGTTAATTATATGTTTATACATGTCAAAATTACTAAACTTACGTATCATTTTACAACGGCTAATGATGTTATCTTCTTTTAATAAATACACTACACATTTTAGTATTAATAATTTCAACTTTTTCAAATATTGTTCTTTATATAATTTCATCATAAAGCGTGTCCAAATTTTCAGAGACAGATTTTTCTCAGAACTGTTTAGATAAAGCAATTTATTTTATTTTCTGAATTTTGAAGGATGAGTATATTTAAGAAAAATTGCCAACTCATTTGCTTAATTTACAGGGAACAAATGGATTACATGGAGGCTCATGTGAAGGAGTATGAGGACCAGTACCCTACTGCTAAATTCAGTCAAGACTGAAGAGATTAGAAGAACTGCGAAAGAGGGTAAAAAGTGAGCAAAGTGCTTAATTCTGGTTGGGTTATTGTAAATAGCTTCTTGTCACTTACGTGTTTAGAAATAATTTTCAGTTTAGCTAATGGAAATACTTCAGTCATGCAATAGTAGTAATATAAAGTAAAGATTCTTTTAAAGTTTATGGTAAATAGTAGTGTTTGTGTTTTCAAGTTTTTGATAGCCAAAGTGTAATCATTCATAGGGTGAAGACATTTAATTCTCTATCGAAAATTAGTATTTATATTATTCAAATGTTCTTTAGATATATTGTTAGGCAACTACAATTTTAACAACTACAGTCCAATTTTAATATAATTACTTTATTAATTTTGAAGATATTCAAAAAATATTTATGAAGGTTGACTACGGACTTTTGTCTCTCGTCTAAATGTTACCTACACACATTCAGTGAAATTAAAATGAACATTGCGTCTTTTTTCGTCTAAGTAATGATTTCAGAAATATTTCAAATTCTAGTTCATAATTCTAAACACAATTATATCTACTTTATCTTGAAATTTGACAATTTGTATTAGATAAGAATCTCTGTTCAGTATTCACTGTTTTTATTTGATTAGTTAGTACTCTCAGTCATAAAAGGTATTTGCCATTTGACATTAAAAAAGTAAAACTATATCACGATGTCTCAAAGCTCTTCCATTTCGCAATGTAGCGCAAATGTGGTAGTTAATTGATTGTTAGTAAAGAGTGGTTTATTTTGCAGTTGGTAGTAGCTTTTCTTCAGACCTGAGCATGCTCTTTTCCCATAATCACAGTTACTTATTTTGATGACTAAGTAAAATGAACTAGAAAAGTAGTCTAATTTCTGGTGCTATATGTCACGTGACCCCATCGCAGTACTTTATCACTCCGGGAATTATTGGAAAAATTTAGCTCTATTTAAATGGAATTTAGAGGAAAATTCATAGCTTGATCATAGCTTGTTTACGTGGAATGTAGAATTTTCAATCACAATTCTACTCTGAAATTCGTTATCGTTGACAGAATAGGGTCTCGGAACAATATTTCAAAGAACATGAAATATTGCGGCTACTTTTTATTCATTGTACTGTGGAGATGTTGACAACTTACTTATAAAAGAATTTAGTAATTCAAACTCCTCTGGAAATGAGAATAACATTACAAACAATCTAGTCATGCAATTAATTTGAAACTTAACATTTTTCGAATGAGAAATTGTATATTTTGAATCTAATACAAACTAACTAGCAATAAGTTATTTTAAAATATTAAAAGCTCTCTTTTTAATACATTTTATTTATTGCCATGTACCTATATGTAAAATTTATCTGAGTATGCTCTATTTTCATATATAAGTCTGAAATATAAAATTTTCAATTGGCACATGATATTTTTGTTAGGGAAGTAAGAATGTTTAAGTACGCCACCTTTCCGATTGACATATACACCTGCATTGTTAATTTGTACCTAAATAGGTAGTTGTTTGATGACCTGTGATAGATGAGAATTAGAAAAGTAGGTTATCATTCTAAGTAAAGTTTATGAAGCAATACCGTATATTTTATTAACCTTTACATGGAGTTCTGTGTGACCCGTACTGCATAGTTTCAGTAATTTTTGTTGCTACCTACCTTCTTTGGTTCCTCTACTCTTGTTTAGATTTTTGAAGTTAGAAAGATCTCTGTGTAAAATCATGTATTTATAAAAAAGTGAAACATAAGTCGAGCTACAGAAATGGTTATATATTTATTCATTTACAAGTCAGACCTGATATCCGCTAAATTTATTTCAGTTACGCTTTAATTCCCTCTAACGCGTACCGATCGATTGATGGTTAGATTAATAGATATCACAGATCGGCCAAATAGTTTTTTTTTTCATCGATATATAGATATTTGTTTATCGAAGACTATATTTAACAAAAACTAATCAATATATGTTTTGCGAGAGTAAATTATACATAAGCTAACCATACTAATATTTTTCTTCTGTCTTTTGTGGCACTCCTTCCTTCTTTCCGCATTACAGTAATTGCTGGCGGTTGGTTCAAAAAGATTTTAATACCACAATTAACTTTTCAAACAAAAAAGTTTAGGTAGGTAGCTACTGTATTGGATTAAGCTGAAGATAACTGAGTTATTCATACAGAATATAGAAACTAATTAATTTTAGCGTTGATCAAGAGAGTCGGGACAGAAGTCAGTTAACTGGATTATTGGGCCAGAGTCCAGACTCAGGTCGGCAGTCTGCAGAAATTGATATGGAACATTTTTCCAAGACTCTCTGCGGGAGTTTTTGATTGAATTTTAGAAATTGGAGATCTCTGCGGGAGATCTTGAATTAATTCCTATGTTACCATTAATTTAGCTGCGGGAGTTTTTGAATTAATTCCTATGTTACCATTAATTTAGCTGCGGGAGATTCTGAATCTGCTACTGAGAGTCCAGTCTGCAGAATATGGAACATTTTTCCAAGACTCTCTGCAGGAGTTTTTGATTGAAATTTTAGAAATTGGAGATCTCTGTGGGAGATCTTGAATTAATTCCTATGTTACCAATAATTTAGCTGCGGGAGATTTTGAATTAATTCCTATGTTACCATTAATTTAGCTGCGGGAGATTCTGAATCTGCTGCTGAGAGTCAGAGAGTAGCTCTCTCTCAAATAAAAGTCTCTGTGGGAGAAGAGACTCATTCTGCAGACTGGTATAACAGGTCCAGTCTGCAGAATATGGCCAGTCTGCAGAATATGTGAGATATTTGGGATATTCTCTCCGAACAATTTTGAATTAATTCCTATATTTACATTAATTTTGCTACGAACACTTCTGAATTAATTTCTATATTTACATTAATTTTGCTACGAACAGATTAAGAGATCTCTACGAACACTTAACCAGTTTCTGCAGACTGGGAATATGGAACATTTTTCCAAGACTCTCTGCGGGAGTTTTTGAATGAAATTTTAGAAATTGGAGATCTCTGCGGGAGATTTTGAATTAATTCCTATGTTACCATTAATTTAGCTGCGGGAGATTCTGAATCTGCTGCTGAGAGTCAGAGAGTAACTCTCTCTCAAATAAAAATCTCTGCGGGAGAAGAGACACATTCTGCAGACTGGGTACAGGTTGCAGAGCCAGATTTGCAGAATTATAATATCTTATTTAAATATCATTAATAAATATGCGAGATATTCACTACAAATAATTTTGAATCATATATTTACATTAATTTTGATACAAACACTTATACATTAATCCCTATGTTTACAAATTACATTGATTTTACTGTTAACTGAATGACTGAATCCATGTTATGATGATGCTTCAAAGTGTCACAGGACTGTCAGTGTCAGGACACAGTCACACAGACTACAGTGTGGCAGGAAAGCCAGACAGCAGACTGCAGAATAACAAAGTATAAAAATAGTTTGGCTCTTAAACTCTCCATTTGTCTCTTCAGCAGCTCCAGTTTTTATATGGTGCACTGAACTCCTCTGACTTTTTCAAAAATCTGATAAATTAAATAGCTGTCAACATTTTTCATCAATTTGTCTAGTGACTCTAGTCCTCCAACATTTTTCCAGTTTCCCCTCCCAAAATTAATGGTAATTATCAGGTAATATAGGAATTAATAGCTAAATATCCTCTGACATTCAACATTGCAGGAATTTTTTTTATTAGAGAAATTGAATAACTCCTGATATATCATTAGAGTTTAGTCAGTTTACCACCAAATACTATCTGGCTGCAGCTCAGCTCTCTCCAAAAAATATCACAGAATTTCTCTCCAAAATGACCTGTCTCAGCCAGTCAGCAGAATGTGTCTCTTCTCCCGCAGAGACTTTAATTTGAGAGAGAGTTACTCTCTGACTCTCAGCAGCAGATTCATAATCTCCCGCAGCTAAATTAATGGTAACATAGGAATTAATTCAAAATCTCCCGCAGCTAAATTAATGGTAACATAGGAATTAATTCAAAATCTCCCGCAGAGATCTCCAATTTCTAAAATTTCTTTTAAAAACTCCCGCAGAGAGTCTTGGAAAAATGTTCCATATTCTGCAGACTGCCAATGATCAAATTATCATAAGTTCTCAAGTTCTCTCCAAAAATAACATACAGTATGATTGTAGCATTATAAGCATTAAAGCATAGGATGATAGGAGAAAATTAAATATTTCTCGCCATTTGGCATTTGCAATTGAAGGGCTCAAAATAACTGTCACAAACTTGCCATTAAATTAAAATGGCTAGTTTGGATATGCTTTATCATCTGCCATCTGGCTCTCCCTTTTCTATCTCTATAATCTCTCCAGGCCTGCTCTCTCCAAAATGATCAAATTATCATAAATTCTCTCCAAAATAATATTGTAGCATAGGAGAAAAATCAGAAAATTAGACTTTCTCGTCAGTTGCCATTTGCAATTGAAGGGCTCAAAATAGCCCAGACTGCAAGAACTGGTAATTTGGTAAAGTGTTCTCCAAGAAATCCTCTATTTTGACTATTGTTCTCAGACTCTCAGTAAAACTAAAATACATCATATGATCATACATGTAAATATAGGAGGAAATTAAGGATTGTTTTCACAGAAAATGTTAAAAATGTCCCATTTTGAATATTCTACAGACCGAAAAATAACTGTCACAAACTCGCCACTAAAATGGCTAATTTGGATATGCTTCATTACCTGGAGCCTGGAGGCCAGTCTGCAAATCATGCACAATCAGTGACAGTCTCCAGGTATTTAATTTTTGGGGCAATTTCTCTCCAAAGATTTTCAAATTTATCTCCAAAAAGGCCAAAAATCTCAAAATACTGTCCAATAATTACCCAGTCTGAAAAGAAGGTCTCCACAGTCAGCAGACAGCAAGGTAGAAAAATGACTCCTCTGATCCATGTTTCAAAGTGGGGCAGGAAAGTCGCCAGTTTAATGAGAAAATGGATCCAGGTCGCCACATTTAAGATACTTTGAAGAAGAAATTAGACTTTATAGGGAAGAATTCACACTTGAAAATATCCTCATGCCTGATGCAAGTGTATCTCTTGAGACCATTTTATGAGTGATTTACTTGTTATTTACATGTTTTTCAACTTATTTCACCTCTCATGGGCCCTCAAAAGTTGCCAATATACTGGCGACTTTGTCCTTACTTTGAAACATGGCCTCTGATTGACTAATAACTCTGTAAGAGATTCAAAATTAACTAGGAGTATGTGAGAACTCATCCTAAAGACAACTCTGTAGAAACTATACTTTATTTCTTTTAACTATGTAAAAATTAATAATATATTCATAATATTTGAAAAAATTGAACTCTGCTTGCTATACTGCCTAGGTAAGCTATACATGATTTACTACCTAATAATAATTACTAAGCAGGGTTAATCATTAATTAACTCCGCACTCCGCAGTTGAGTATTCATGAGTAACTCTGTCAGAATTTGAATTTTCCACTCTGGTTATTAACAGATGGTGATGGTGCCTGAAGTGGCTGTGGCAGACTGGCACAGTCTCACAGACCCAGGATTTTTTTACAGAAATTGGGATTTGGGTGCAGCAAATAACATAGGAATTAAATAGGACATGGGCGCAGGATTAATTTAATCCACAAATCCTGCTATACTTTTCAGACTGGATAATTACATGTTAACTTAGGAATTAATTGGAAAATTATCGTCAGATAATTCAGGTGACTAATAGTAATTTCAAGGCATCAAATTGCCGCCGGAGAAACTTCACAACTTCATGCATCAAATTGCTGTTTGCAGACTGGCCATTAGGTAGGGTCAAGCAGGTAAATTGCGGCACACTAAATAACCGCGACCTCTAACAATAGAAATATTGTAGCTTCAAAACACTTGTTAAAAACTTAAATTACTAAATTATAACATGCACTGCGCTTCTTCAAGTAGGTATTCAACATTTTAATGCAATTTCGGATTTCGGTTTAGAATGTCTTGAGAAGGCCGCAGGCCGCAATTTACCTGCGTGACCGTAATTTAGCTGCGGGAGATTATGAATCTGCTAGTGAGAGTCGAATAGTAACCGTCTTAAGGCCTTGTTACATGGTGCGAGTAAACGTGTGAGTTGGCCTAGCCAGTTACTGTAGTCACAGTACAGAGAATATATAGTATCCCAGAGCTATAGGGGGGATATTACGCGTGTCCCGGTAGGCTGTGACGTCACATGTCAACAATGGTGCGTACGTTTGTATGTACAGTACAAACACAAAAGATGGCTGCAACACACCCAACTTTTGTTAAATAATGTTTTCGGTGATATTTTTTTAAATTCCACATTACCGCATGCTATTATCCAATCTTTATAGTCATACGGACGAAAATTAAAAAAATGACTGTTGATGAAATTGCTACTGGTCTTTTTACACCCAAAATAGTAACAAATTTTTAGTCTTGAAGAAGATGATTTATTCAAGATAATTAGATCATTAGTCAGATCGGTCGCGTTGGCCGCCATCTTAATTCTCTATTCCACGTGACCCACAGCAATTCTGTTTACTATGACGTGACCTCTTGTTTACATACATGACGTCACAGCCTACCGAGAATAAATTTGAATAATACATGTAACTGGGGTACTATACTATTCTATGTACTGTGCTGTAGTGCAGCTACTCATACAGTTTGACTGCATCAGTTGAGTAACTGTCATGGAGATTCAATGCTATGAACATTGAGCTACTGGCATGTGAGTACAGTGGGACAGCTGCTGTCCACTGTCATGACAGTAACTCGCACTGTGTAACAAGGCCTTTAGTCTGTCTTTCAAACTAAAATCTCTGTGGGAGAAGAGACACATTATGCAGAGTGGCAGGAAAGTCGCCAGTATAGTGAGAAAATGGATCTACATCCAGTCATCATGATCCAGATTGCCAGTCTGCGACTCTGCAGAATATGGGACATTTTTAACATTTTCTGTGCGATCAATCCTTAATTTCCTCCTATATTTATTATTTACTTGTAGCTATTTTACATTCTTACTAAGAACGTAAGTGGAGTGAATAATGAATTTCAACTTCATTCATTATTTTCTCATTTGATTTCTTATTTGTGAGCCGATGATTGGCCAAAGGCTGATAGTTTAACAAAGATTAGAAATATAAATTTTGTTATTAATTTTAGAAATTAGTAGCTACCTAGCTCCCAGATTGCATTCTATGTGAATTTTTTTCGAAACTCGCGGTCTTTTAAAACATTTATATGGAGTTTCAAAACTTCGCGGCTCATCAAATGTGAATTTTCACTTGATCAAATATTCCCGGTCTGTTAATAAGTTAATTATAAGTAACTAAATCTAGGTAGTAATTGCTCATTCCACCACAGCTCGCTTTATTTCCCACTGCTTGCATTTTTTATCCTACGACTCGCATTTTTTATCCCACAGCTCGCATTTTTTATCCCATGGCTCTCATTTTTTATATCACAGCTCGCATTTTTTATCCCACGGCTCGCATTTTTTATCCCACGGCTCTCATTTTTTATCCCACAGCTCGCATTTTTTATCCCACAGCTCGCATTTTTTATCCCACGGCTTGCATTTTTTATCCCACGGCTCAGATATGATATTCCTACGGCTCTTCAAATAACCTGTTGGTGAAATGGTGGCTCTTGGACAACAACTAGCTCTACCTCCAGTGTTGGGGAGGTAGAGCAGTGGAGCCCTGTGCTTTCCCATTTGTACACACTGGGGTCAGTCCTGCTGGAGCTCATCTGAATATACAAACAGCTGTGTGGAGGTACTAAAATTGCAAATAGCTCTGGGCTCTGGTTATTTTTTTTTAAATCTAAACAGATATTCATAGCTATATTAAATCACTAAATTGTTAATTAGTACTTTAATTGAAGAGTGGATAATTAATTAAAGTAATGTTATAAATATTGAATTATTTTTAATATTGGCCATTATGGTGAATTCCTGAATATTGGGTTGAATTGAAATTATATTAATTCTTATTTTTTAAGCTATTCCAGATGCTCCTATTTTCCTTGACATAACAACACAACTACCTATCTCCACAATATCCTATCAAATATGGATTAGCCTCTACTTATAGTGCATAAAAACAGCATAATGTTTAGTCACAGAATAATTCAAGAGGAGATTGCTGAAGAACTGATCACTCACTTACTTGGTTTTAAGGTAGGAAAAACAAAACTTGGAACCATTTCAAATCATATTTTTTTAATTCTATTGTGTTTCTTTCATTCAGTTGTACTGATAGCATGGGAGTAATTTTCTCTAGTCTTTGAATTAATATTGTAATGTCATCAATTATAATAAGTGATTGGAATGTTATCATGAAAAATGGGATAAGTTTTATAATTAACTTTAATTAACTAATTAAATACTAAATAGGTGGAAAAAAACTAAATACTGTAAGTAACAAAAATGTTAAATGATTGCTTATCATCATCATTATTATTATTTCAGCCTGGTGAGCAGAACTTTAACAGGTCATTGCAGTATGTTTGCTCTAACCTGTACCACCACAAGTGTCTGAGTCCTGAGCCAAAGCAACTCAAGAGACGAGTCGATGGAACTCTCTTGAAACTATCTGTGCTTGGTCACTCTTCAGCTCGTGCCAAGCTAGAGAGCTTGTTTGATGCTTGGATTAATAATGAAGATATTGAGGTAATTTTATCATGTAGCTAATCTTAATTCATCTCACAGATGATAATGCCATATGGTGATTTCTTGTTAGAAAATATCTACAAAAATGCATTTTAATAGTTAAATCACATTTTCACCTAAATTAAGCATCTTCCTTCTGATAAATTGTGACAGGGATTGCTTGTTTGATTATAGGTGTTATTTTGCTCTCCATTTTCAAATGCTTCTTGCACTACAATAATAAAAAGATGTGTTTGCAATTGTAAAGAATTTGTTCTTCTATTTATCTTATGTTACTCTGCATTCCTCTCTCTCATACAATAGAAAGTTAGTTGCATAGTGCACTACATATGGCAGCTACATATAGCTATCACTGTTGTTAAATTCTCCATGTTCAAATTCATCTAGGCCAATTTTACAATACTTCTCATTATAGGACTATTTATTCTTCCCTCAGGACACCTCCAAGTGGAGCATTCTCTCTCTCCTGCTGGACCTTAGTCAGAGCATCACAGAAGCACCTGTCACCCACAAAGGCAAACCTAAAGTAGTCACCAGTAGCAGTGCTGCTGAGGATGGAATTGTGCAGGAGTTGTTAGACGAAAGGTTTATGCTGCATCACTTGAATGAAGAGGAGTTATCAGTGAGAACTATGGACTTAGTGTGATTTTGTTGCCAATTAGTTGAATAAATGAAAAACAGTTTTGATGTTAATTTTCTAAGAATTCTATTTTAAATAGATTGTGGTGTTCGCTATTATTATTTTTTCTGTTTCTATTCTAGGATTGGAGTTCCGATGAAGAGACTCCTAACCAACAAACAGTTACCAACCACACTCGCATTTCCCAAGCTAAGATACCAATTGCTCATTCAGCAGAAGATTTTAAAAAGGGTGTGTAAGATCAAATATTCATCATTCCTAAATAAAAATCTGATACTAGCTACTTTATTTTCTTTTTTAAAGTGATGTAGGTAGCTATTTTCAGGTTTCCAAATTGTAGATTTGGATAATTTTTGTCGTTCCATTTGCTTTATGTAACCAATTCCCTCAATTTTCAATATTTCTAATTCTTCACTAGTTTTCTATTTTTGTTTCAGTTGCTGCTGCCCCTAAGGGTATGCCTGTGTATGTTCTACAGAGAGAGGCAGCAAAGGCCAAGCAATGGCTGACTGTCAATGCTTCATCACCCACAGTTAACAGGTACTCTTGCCTTGCTAATCTAGTTAGCAGTTACAGGTATAGTACCTCTTGCCTTGCTAATCTAGTTAGCAGTTACAGGTATAGTACCTCTTGCCTTGCTAATCTAGTTAGCAGTTACAGGTATAGTACCTCTTGCCTTGCTAATCTAGTTAGCAGTTACAGGTATAGTACCTCTTGCCTTGCTAATCTAGTTAGCAGTTACAGGTATAGTACCTCTTGCCTTGCTAATCTAGTTAGCAGTTACAGGTATAGTACCTCTTGCCTTGCTAATCTAGTTAGCAGTTACAGGTATAGTACCTCTTGCCTTGCTAATCTAGTTAGTAGTTACAGGTATAGTACCTCTTGCCTTGCTAATCTAGTTAGCAGTTACAGGTATAGTACCTCTTGCCTTGCTAATCTAGTTAGTAGTTACAGGTATAGTACATCTTGCCTTGCTAATCTAGTTAGCAGTTACAGGTATAGTACCTCTTGCCTTGCTAATCTAGTTAGCAGTTACAGGTATAGTACCTCTTGCCTTGCTAATCTAGTTAGTAGTTACAGGTATAGTACCTCTTGCCTTGCTAATCTAGTTAGTAGTTACAGGTATAGTACCTCTTGCCTTGCTAATCTAGTTAGTAGTTACAGGTATAGTACCTCTTGCCTTGCTAATCTATTTAGTAGTTACAGGTATAGTACCTCTTGCCTTGCTAATCTAGTTAGCAGTTACAGGTATAGTACCTCTTGCCTTGCTAATCTATTTAGTAGTTAGGGTTGAGTTCAAGGTTATTGAACGGGATCTACTTTTTGATCATACAGCTAACGAAAATAATTTATTTAGCTCATTTTATATTCAAGGAAATAGCTAATAGCTAGTTAGTCTATTTATTTCGAATTGGTAAATAAGTATGAGATTTATAATCTACTATTAAATAGTTTTCATATTTATTCATTGAGAAATTTTTTAGTGTCAATCTATCTATAGCTATTTATTAAAGAAATTTCTGATTATTGTCAGTATAAACTGTAAGTTGATCATTTCTTATTTTTTCAGTGACGGACAGCGTGAGGTGACAGAAGAGGAGCTAGTGAAAGAGGTGTTAGATGCCATTATCTGTGCCAATGGAAGTGTTGCAGTCCTCACCAACCCCCCTTCTGTCTCTAACATCAGTTATGTGAGTACAGACAGAGGCGTAGCAGGTACAGCTGAGATCCTATAGCTAGAGTTAGACTAATTACTTTAACCTGCTGAGTCTCATCTCAATCTAGTTCACTGTTTTCCTCTGGTAGCTACTGTCCTCATTTTTTTGATAACAGTTGATCTCAACTGTTATTCCATTTACAGTTTTTTTTACAAACAAACATAAGTAACTCTAATTTGACAGAAACTTTAAATGTTGATATTGTATTTATTTCACTTAAAGTATTTTTTTTTAACAATTTGCTATCTGTTTGTCTACCTAACCATAATTAGTTAGTTTAGAAAACTATTCCATGCATTTTTAAATATCACAAACAACTATTTAATTGTTTTGAAAATCCGAATTTAAATATCTGGAAACAAACCTGGAGAGGTAGAAACTGAACAATTGCATTTTTCTCTTTTCAGTCATTTGTTCTCTCCATAATAAGGAGGGTACAGCCCCTAGTAGAGCAGCTGTCTGCACTCTCCAGTCCTTTCAGTGGCTCAGAGAGTCTGGTGTGCAGAGGCTACCTGGCAGCTCTGCATGACTACCTTGGTAACACGAGGCAGAGAGTCATGACTCTCATTCAACACACCAAAGAAACAAGTGAGTTGATTATTCTACCTTTTAATATATTTGGGTAGAACATGCAGTACAGTGAGTTTGCTAGAGTGTGACGAAACAGCATTTGGGCTCCACAGGCCCGCCTGGTAACAAATGATGAGAAACTAAATAGAACCAAATGTGTGGCATTCTTTTTATTTTCATGATACATAAACACGTCATAGACTATTACACTGCGACCAGAATTATTAGTCCTAAGTGTTTATTGACTATATCTCAAAAACGGGCAGCGGTAAATTTACGAAATTTTCACCATAAGTGTAGAAGAATATGAGACACATTCGTGTCATTATACGAAGGTTAACTCTTTTTAATTTTTAATTTATTTAATATTTCCATTTTTCAGGTGACCAGAATTATTAGTCCCGATTTTTTCGTTTCTTTATAAATTTGTTACAAGGATAAATAAACGAATTTTTTAAATAACAAAACTTTTAACATCAAATACCAAATACACTTTGTAAACACAAGAAAGTAGTCAATAGTGAATTTAATATGGCAGAAATCATGATTATTTCCCAATGTGAGATCCTTGGGATTTTATGACTTGAAACATTCGTTCAGTGACAGAATCTGTTAGTTTTTTGATAGTAGAAGGATCCACAGCCTTCGCAGCATTCTGTATGGCAGCCCAGAGATCATTTTTTGATGAATACTGCTACCCATTGCTGTAAACACTTCTTTTGATGATGGCCCATAAATTTTCAATGGGATTTAAATCGGGTGAGCAGGCAGGCCAGTCCATCAGGGTGTTATTCTTGAAGCCCAGTGAGTGCAAGAACTCTTTGGTTTTCTTTGCTGCATGCGACGGAGCATTATCTTGCATAAATATGATTTTACGGCGTTGTTCCAAAGGCAGGTCATCTAACCAGTCTGAAAGAGCAGAATCAATGAACTCACAGTAGCGCTTAGAATCGAGTTTAACACCTTCTTGCACCTTCACAGGACCAATGAGTACATCCCCTATAATTCCCGCCCAAAACATCACCCCTCCACCACCTTGCTGACGTCGCAAACGCATTTGGGAAGGGTCATCCCCAAACACCCATCCTTTGGACCATCCATCAGGGCCATCCAAAGTTGCTCTACATTCGTCAGTGAATAATATAAGCTTTGGAGAGGTTCTCATATATCTCTTGGCCCAATCTAGACGCCTCTCTTTGTGTTTTGGGGTGAGAGGAGGAGTTATAGTGGCTTTTTTTTGTTAAGCAAATTTTCCAAGAACTGAATTGCGGGTCGATTTAGACACATCTGCAACCCCGGAAGCGGAAAAAATGTCCTTGCTTGTTGAACCAGGGTTCTTCTTCAATGTAGCCTTCAGGCGGCGCACATCCCTTTCTGATAGTTTCCTCAATTTGCCTTTATCCTTGATGGTTTTTACATGGCGTCCAATTTGTGCAGCTATTTCAGCTTGAGGCTTCTTCTTAGCTGTTAACTTGATGATAAGGTTTTTTTCTTGCTCTGAAAGGTCCTTTCCACGCCCCATTTTCAACTAATTAAATAAAAATTATGTACTGGACTAATAATTATGGTCACCTGAAAAAAGGAAATATTAAATAAATTCAAAACAAAGAAGAGTACAACTTTGAAAATTAGTTAGAACGTGTCTCATACTCTTTTACACCTATGGTTGAAATTTCGGAAATCTTCCGCAAACGGTTTTAGAGTTATGGGCAAAAAACTCTTTGGACTAATAATTCTGGTCGCAGTGTATACTCAGAGTTTTTGCAACTCAGGTCAATTAGTTTTTAAATTGTGAATCTATTTTTCCCACCGAAATGGGCCTTTTGGTCATTCCAGGGTTAAGTATTTACAATACAACCCGGGATGTGTAATATTGAATTAATTTCAATTCATTTGGAATGTTATTTTAAAAGTCCTATTCTCTCACCACTGAATGGTGAAAGATGACTTCATCCAAAGGCTTTGCTTTCTAACCACTTCTTCAGACATCCTTAAATCCTATCCTTCTTCAGACATCCTTAAATCCTATCCTTCTTCAGACATCCTTAAATCCTATCCTTCTTCAGACATCCTTAAATCCTATCCTTCTTCAGACATCCTTAAATCCTATCCTTCTTCAGACATCCTTAAATCCTATCCTTCTTCAGACATCCTTAAATCCTATCCTTCTTCAGACATCCTTAAATCCTATCCTTCTTCAGACATCCTTAAATCCTATCCTTCTTCAGACATCCTTAAATCCTATCCTTTTTCAGACATCCTTAAATCCTATCCTTCTTCAGACATCCTTAAATCCTATCCTTCTTGCCTACTTTAGCAGAGTTCCAAAGCCCAGCAAGTTTCCAAGCATTCCCTGTGACTAACTAAGGCCTCACTGTACAGGTTCACCTGTAACGCTAGTGTGGCTGGTGCAATCCCTAGAGCAGTTCTTCCCCACAGTCTCTGCTTTGAGTGCAGTGCACTCAGTGTGTCTACAGCAGTGCACTGACAGGGTGCAGCAACTCAGGTACTTTACCTCTTTCAATTAGAATACAGTCACTTGGGTAAGTTCTGAGATGTAGAGCAGTTCTGCATTTTCGATCATATAAAAATCTAGATTAGCTACATGCACTTGATAGAGCGCATACGTTCGCCGCCACTCATAAATGACCTTGACCTTTCAATAATACTTCACCTTTCACTCATTCACTTATAAAATCTGATAAACTGCTAACTGGATAATGACCAATCGTCCCACCAAGTTTCATACAATTTGGTTGAATACTTTTTGAGTTATGAATAACTTTGACCGAATCGCTCCCAAAATTCTACCAGATGGCTCCTGGACCAATTGTCCTACCAAATTTTAGGCTATTAGGTTGAATACATTTTGAGTTATGCGAATAACAAGATGATAAATAAATATAGGCCCGTTTACGTGCTACGATAAACTGGAACGATTTATCGTAATGAAAAGATTGTTACAATTGATCATTACGCATAAACATGTGATCGTAGCGATTTATTGGAGTTTGAATTGGATTGTGTGATTGGTGCCAGCAGACTCGAGTATATACGAATCGTAACGACAAGTTTGAACATGTAAACAGGGTTACAAGAAATCTTTACAATCTAACTCAATATATAATGCTAAACACATTCCAAATGCAGACCATCATAATGTTTCTTCCATGACGATTAGTAAAGACTAAAAATATTGGAGTATGTTTGAAACAATGTTTCAAACATACAATACAATGTTACAATCTCTGTGTTCAATAAATCGCTCCGGTTTATCATAGCGTGTAAACGGGCCTTAAAATATAACCTTCCGCATTCTGTGAAGGTACAATCTTATTTAACTCTCATTTCATTTTGTATCCTTGATATGAATTAAAAGTATCATGGATATGAATTAAATAATACATTTATTCTTATATGATCGAAAATGTAGCAGCGTTCAATAACTCAGAATTTACCCTAGTCTTTGTGTGCTCTTACTGAAAACAGACAACTGAACAGTTTGAATTAATGTGGGAAACCGAGTTAAAGATTTTTGGAAAAATTACCAGAGTTTTGGCAAGATTGATTTTGCTTTAAAATTTTGTTTAATATGAATTTTTAACAATTTCATCATGTAAATTAAAGTAAATGTATTGATAATGTTCTCATGGACTCTATACTCTCCTCCACCATAGACTCCTGAGCACTCTCTCAGTATCTTTTAACCAGTCTGTCACTGCTGAGGTTAGGTCTCTGATGCTCACCTGTTTGCTGCAGTCACTCTGTCCTTTGTTGCAGTGTCTGCAGGAGGATGACATTGGTGATGTGCCATCTGTTATCTACAGGTAAGTGCTATCTGTTATCTACAGGTAAGTGCCATCTGTTATCTACAGGTAAGTGCCATCTGTTATCTACAGGTAAGTGCCATCTGTTATCTACAGGTAAGTGCCATCTGTTATCTACAGGTAAGTGTCATCTGTTGTCTACAGGTAAGTGCCATCTGTTATCTACAGGTAAGTGCCATCTGTTATCTACAGGTAAGTGCCATCTGTTATCTACAGGTAAGTGCCATCTGTTATCTACAGGTAAGTGCCATCTGTTATCTACAGGTAAGTGCCATCTGTTATCTACAGGTAAGTGCCATCTGTTATCTACAGGTGAGTGCCATCTGTTATCTACAGGTTAGTGCCATCTGTTATCTACAGGTTAGTGCCATCTGTTATCTACAGGTGAGTGCCATCTGTTGTCTACAGGTGAGTGCCATCTGTTGTCTACAGGTAAGTGCCATCTGTTGTCTACAGGTAAGTGCCATCTGTTATCTACAGGTAAGTGCCATCTGTTATCTACAGGTGAATGCCATCTGTTATCTACAGGTGAGTGCCATCTGTTGTCTACAGGTAAGTGCCATCTGTTGTCTACAGGTAAGTGCCATCTGTTATCTACAGGTAAGTGCCATCTGTTATCTACAGGTAAGTGCCATCTGTTATCTACAGGTAATTTGTGTGATTTTCTGCTAACAGAGTCTGGAACATCACAAAATGGAATATTTATTTTGTTGACACAGTAAAACTTCTGAGGTATGAACTTATGAAGTATTGGTTCCTTCATATCTCAGGTGCACTGGATAGTTCTCTATGATTGAAATCTTGAAGGAAACTATGTTCACTGAAACTACTTCATAACTCAAGTGCATTTTATAACTCAGTTCCTTCATTACTCGAGTGCTTGATAACTCAGGAGTTTTACTGTAACTCGATTACTTGATATATCATTACATATACTAGTTAATTGGTATACAGTATGGACCACAAAAATGTTTCCGCTTTTTCAAATACTTGTAAATCGTTAGCTAATGGACGAAAAAACTGTATATTGGTCTCTTTTTCTCCGCCTTTTATTGTACTAATAACTGTTTTTAACTGATGAACATAGTTTAAGAACAGGTAAGCAAAGAGTGAGGGTGACTATTTTTGTCATTGCGCAAAGGTTATTCTTAGAGCTAACTCTGTGATTTTACTTACTAAAAGGCAGTGAATAGAAGGAAAAAAATATATAATGGTAGACATCTCAATACAAAGTGGTTACACTTCTTTCTTAGAAACTATTTGGAAATTGAACAACTTCAGTGACATTTTGATCTTGAAGTTTTCACTCTGAATATTCGTTATTCGCTTGTTTATTGCATGGTTAAGGCCAGCTTCACTCTTGCATTTTCAACAGCGCGGAAAAAAGCTCTTCTTAAAATTTGTTTACAGTTGCATTTTTTATCGATAAATAAAACCGATAAAAAAACGCAAGTGTGGACACAATTTAAGAAGAGTTTTTTTTCGCGCTTTTAAAAATGCAAGTGTGATGTGGGCCTTAACCATGCAATGAACAAGCGAAGAACGAATATTCAGAGTGAAAACTTCTATGAGATCAAAATGTCACTGAAGTTGTTGTATTTCCAAATAGTTTCCATAGAAGAAGTGTAAGCACCCTGTATTAAAATGTCTACCTTTACAATTTTTTTCCTTTATTCACTGCCTTTTAGTAAGTAAAATCACAGAGTTTGCTCTAAGAATAACCTTCGCGCAATGACAAAAATAGTCACCCTCACTCTTTGCTTACCTGTTCCATCATTAAAAATAGTTTTTACCTGTTAATAGTACAATAAGAGGCGGAGAAAAAGAGACCAAGATACAGTTTTTACGTCAATTGGTTAACGATTTATAAGCATTTGAAAAAGCGGAAACATTTTTGTGGCCCATACTGTATATTAAAATGTATAATTCTAATTCACTTTTTTAATGTTCTCAAACCTTCTCTTCTATTAATGACTTTATTTTTCCCCCAGAAATGGTGATATTTGCACCAAGAGTGCAGAGTTTCTAACTCATGCTTATGTTAACCCAAATGAAGCGGAAGAGGAAACTATCAGCAGAATAGAGTGAGGAAAATAGCACAAGTTCTCTACCTTAAATCTTAAGACTCTAGATCAGTGATTCTTATACTGGGGTGCGCGGCACCCCTCTGGGGCCTGGATTGTTTATAGGGGGTGCATGAGATGGCTGTTTTAGTTACTTTTATGTGTTATTATAAGTTCTGTTCTTGCTGTTAATATCATGCAGTGTATACATGAAGTATATTTGCCTCAAGATGATCATATTAGTCACAGTATAGTAACCAAATATATTCTAATTGTAGCTTCTCAATCTATTTCAATGCAGTACAATGCTCAGGGGTGCCTAAAATTTGCAGGGGGTGTGCGAGAAAAATACTTTAAGAGCCACTTCAAATTTGACTAGATTTTCATTGTCATTTTTTAGCATTTTTCAAGATACTCTAAGGAATTTTATTATATTTTATTTTACACAAAATATTCAGTTCTTCGGAAGCATCCTAATAGTAGCCCTATAGTGTCAAAGCATCCTAATAAAGTATCCCTGTTGTGTTTTTCTCAGAGGCATCCAGTCTCCTTTGGCCACAATTCAGATCATCGGCAGAGCTTTCAAATACAGAGAGTACCTGTCAGCTCTCCAAGAAAATGCTCCAAAGAGCTGTGCAGCTGGAGAGACGTTTAGAACTAAAGGTACTTAATGTGCTCCACATCACAGGGCACTTGTATTCGTTACAGTGTGTCAGTGGCAGAGTGATAATTACAACATATTGTGACTGAGGCTAGTGCCTTCAGTCAGGGTATTTAACTGGGGTGATTACCTCCAATGGAAACAGTACGTAGTTATATTAGGTATATAATGGGTTACAGGGTACCAGGGGGTTAGAGGCGACCCACGTAGGTAAGGATACTTCTTACTCTGTTTAACTCAAGTAACCAACTGACCAAATAGGTTAGGCTGTCTACATTCTTATAGCCTAAACCTTTTAGCTTTAAATCTTAGGCCCATACTATACTTGCAGTTTCACCGCCGCGTTTTCACTGCCCTGTTCATGCGTCTTCTTCATACTATACTAGCGTTGCTACCGCTTTCCATTCATTCAACTAGTTATTTCAAGAAGCTGAAACAGGGCAGTGAAAATGTGGCGGTGAAACTGTTAGTATAGAATGGACCTTAGTTAGGAAACAGCTGCGTAACTAAGAAATGTTAAGATCTACTGTTGTTCAGATGTTAAGATCTACTGTTCTCTAGGAGAAGTAGGATAGCACCAATGGTTTTCTATTATAACGGTTAAGCTTATCTCAAGTAGATTTGGGTCGGCTGGTGCGTAACACATAGCTATATGTATTTAGGGAGTTGTCTTTTATTTTAATACTGTGAAATATTAAATGCCTTTTAATATTATCATGCCGAATTTGATTAGCTGAATATTAGAGTTTCACCAAATTTAGCAACTTTTTATCCATCTCCTTGTTCACTAATGTCAGTTAATATCTTTTTATCCAGCTACTTGTTCACTAATGTCAGTTAATATCTTTTTATCCATCTCCTTGTTCACTAATGTCAGTTAATATCTTTTTATCCAGCTCCTTGTTCACTAATGTCAGTTAATATCTTTTTATCCATCTCCTTGTTCACTAATGTCAGTTAATATCTTTTTATCCAGCTCCTTGTTCACTAATGTCAGTTAATATCTTTTTATCCATCTCCTTGTTCACTAATGTCAGTTAACATCTTTTTATTATAATTAATCAGAAACAGATCTATTGGTTTTTGCAGTTTATCAATGAGAAAAGTAAACACTGGTTTTTCTGATCTATTTAGTTCTATATTTATTACTGAACAGAACTAAATATTAACTTTTAATTCTTTTCAGTTGCCCCTGCAATGCACTCCATCTTATCACGTCTGGAGGAGTTGAGTTCACCTGACGAAGTGACTACAGATGACACTGCAGATGCAGTGAGGTGAGACATTGCAGGACACACGTTAAACCCACCTAGAGAAGTAGCTACTCTATTTCATCATCACTGATGTTGAGGCAATGACTTCAGTGAGAGTAAACTCCTCCTTCCTTATAAATTAGCAATCATTTCTTATCTCTTCTTTGCTGGAAGACAGTCCCTCATCTAGTCTTAGAAGTAGCTGAAAAAAATAATAAGCCAAGAGATCACTTTCTCAGGGTGCCTGCACACCAAAAGATTTAAAGCAAGAAAGAAAGATTGAATTGGTTAACATGGATATGAGCGGGAGTTCACACACTGGCAGCGAGCAAGAAAGAGAGAGAGAAAGACTGAAGAGTGAAAGATAGTTTCTCTGAAGCGAGTTGAAGATTGTAGCCTAAATTAATGTAATATCTCACAAAGTGTCAGTGTGGTATCAATCTTTGTGGTTCACTTTCTCGCCTCACATCTTGCAATCTGTCTTGCTTTCTTTCTTTTGGTATGCCGGCACTCTAAGTTAGGCTAAATGAGAGACTCTCTTCAAGCGAAGAAGGACCCATTTCGCTTCTCTCAATTAGCAGTCTCTCTTTCTCTTTCCCCTCAGTGGCATTAGCAAGCTGTCTCTACCCAGCACCTTCACCTCCCACAAACTCTTCTCCATTGTGTCTCAGTACTGCGAACAGAGGGCAAATGAACTGGCTGATGCAGCTGCTGAAATACTATACACCAACCACTCTCTGGGTAGGTGTGAACCATTCTCTGGGTAGGTGTGAACCACTCTCTGGGTAGGTGTGAACCACTCTCTGAGTAGGTGTGAACCATTCTCTGGGTATGTGTGAACCACTCTCTGGGTATGTGTGAACCACTCTCTGGGTAGGTGTGAACCACTCTCTGGGTAGGTGTGAACCATTCTCTGGGTAGGTGTGAACCATTCTCTGGGTAGGTGTGAACCACTCTCTGGGTAGGTGTGAACCACTCTCTGGGTAGGTGTGAACCACTCTCTGGGTAGGTGTGAACCACTCTCTGGGTAGGTGTGAACCACTCTCTGGGTAGGTGTGAACCACTCTCTGGGTAGGTGTGAACCATTCTCTGGGTAGGTGTGAACCATTCTCTGGGTAGGTGTGAACCATTCTCTGGGTAGGTGTGAACCATTCTCTGGGTAGGTGTGAACCACTCTCTGGGTAGGTGTGAACCATTCTCTGGGTAGGTGTGAACCACTCTCTGGGTAGGTGTGAACCATTCTCTGGGTAGGTGTGAACCATTCTCTGGGTAGGTGTGAACCACTCTCTGGGTAGGTGTGAACCACTCTCTGGGTAGGTGTGAACCATTCTCTGGGTAGGTGTGAACCACTCTCTGGGTAGGTGTGAACCATTCTCTGGGTAGGTGTGAACCATTCTCTGGGTAGGTGTGAACCATTCTCTGGGTAGGTGTGAACCACTCTCTGGGTAGGTGTGAACCATTCTCTGGGTAGGTGTGAACCATTCTCTGGGTAGGTGTGAACCATTCTCTGGGTAGGTGTGAACCATTCTCTGGGTAGGTGTGAACCACTCTCTGGGTAGGTGTGAACCATTCTCTGGGTAGGTGTGAACCACTCTCTGGGTAGGTGTGAACCATTCTCTGGGTAGGTGTGAACCATTCTCTGGGTAGGTGTGAACCATTCTCTGGGTAGGTGTGAACCACTCTCTGGGTAGGTGTGAACCATTCTCTGGGTAGGTGTGAACCATTCTCTGGGTAGGTGTGAACCACTCTCTGGGTAGGTTTTGTTTCATATCAATTTATAGCTAGCCAATATGTTTTAATTTTTCAGGTGATCACGTGATGGCTCTGACTTACGCCTCTCTAGTACAACCTGCAAACGTAATGAGGAACTTCACTGCTTCACTCTTCGACAGGGTGAGTGGGAGAGAGTTGTAGCACGGGGGTGTATGTAGTAGCTATTCATTTACAATTAATTCTCCACTAACTCAATAAGTCACGCTTGGTGCTATTAGGCCGCGCGTACAACAAAAGAGAGATAGGTAATAGAAAAGATAGAACCCTTGCACAACTAAAGAGAGTGAAAAAACATATTACAGTGTAGGATATTGAATATATTCTATGTTGAATTTTGTGTCGAATTGAAATGCGCATACATAATGGACTAGTATCTTCGAATGCCTAAGTACTTGTAATCTCTCTTTCTTTCTTCCAGTGTGCGCATTAGATAGCATTACCGTGTTACCCAGTTCATTCTTGCTATCTTTCTTTCTTTTGGTGTGCGCGCGACTTAAACCCAAGATATCAAAATTGTCGTCATATCATCTAGATATTGTGTTGCTACCATCTTACCAAAATATGATGAGTCACTTCTATTTATCTACTTTAGTCTCAGTTTACCATTCAAGTTAACCCTCCTTTTTTACTTCTCTAGTCCTACCTAATAACTCAGTTCAACTCACCATATTTATTTAACTTTATGAGGCGTATGACCTTCTTGGTGACTGAAGCGTCAAGATGAACCGCTTCTCAGCTATTTAATCAATCACCTTCTTGTCAGTGCTCTGAGGGCGGTAGACTTGAAGGCGCGGCACTCACACTGGAACTTCAAGAGAGCATCAACACCCTGGTGCCGGGTATGGGTAATCTGCTACATGTGACCACTGCCTCTGACTCTCAGGACACTACTCACTGTCAGGAGGAGTGGGAGAGCTTCTTTGAGGGACTACAGATGGAGACGCAGCCTCTGGAGAGTCGCAACATGGAGGATTTGAAGCTACATTATCAGGTAAGGGTGCAACTTGTGAAATGTAAATCTTTTGGAGGTGTACTTCAACTAAACTGTTAAAATTCAAATTATTAGATTTTTGTTTTGTTTTACCTGCTGATTGGTTTCATGGTTTTGATTTTTATCTCTCGCTTTAAATTTTGTATCATTATCTACCATACGTATAAATAACACCAAGACTATTTATTCAATGTGTGACGATAATCTTTACAACTTGACGTCGAAATACTCGTAAAATAAGCTTTATCCTGATACACATTAATTTCTGCTTGACCTAAGTCGATAGCTACCTATTTTCCAATTAGCTACTCAACGTTCTGCAATGTGGTTATTTCCAGTGTTGTTCACTGTGGTTATTTCCAGTGTGGTTCACTGTGGTTATTTCCAGTGTGGTTCACTGTGGTTATTTCCAGTGTGGTTCACTGTGATTACCTCAGTGTGGTTCACTGTGATTACCTCAGTGTGGTTCACTGGCATTACCTCAGTGTGGTTCACTGGCATTACCTCAGTGTGGTTCACTGTCATTACCTCAGTGTGGTTCACTGGCATTACCTCAGTGTGGTTCACTGTGATTACCTCAGTGTGGTTCACTGGCATTACCTCAGTGTGGTTCACTGTGATTACCTCAGTGTGGTTCACTGTGATTACCTCAGTGTGGTTCACCGTCATTACCTCAGTGTGGTTCACTGTCATTACCTCAGTGTGGTTCACTGTCATTACCTCAGTGTGGTTCACTGTCATTACCTCAGTGTGGTTCACTGTCATTACCTCAGTGTGGTTAATTGTTTACCAATTTCTCCCCAGATGCAGTGGCCCCTCTCCTCCGTTCTCCCCAGTTGGCAGAGTGAAGTGTTCAATGGTGTGCTGCAGTTCAGCCTCAGACTACAACAGTCAGTGCATGTGCTGCACTCTCTCTCCTTCAGTGGTGAGGATAGTTACAACTCTTTAGAGAATGGTTCCTTAAAATTTTTTTTACATGATTGATTTTATGTAACAGTTCGATAAGTTGTAACTCCCCCTAAATTGCTCCCTCAGATATCGAAGGGTGGGGTATGACGAAGACCAAGCGTTTCGAAGACTCCACTCCCTTCCCCTGGAAGGTTCACCGCCTCAAGCTGTTGCGCCACTGGCTGCTCTACTTCTGCTACTCCATTCGACAGCACTTCACCTCGTGTGTGCTGCTGCCATTCTGCCTCACTATTGAGAGACTGGCCAGGGGAAAACCCAACGTGCAGCACTTTGTACAAGGTGACTATTTGATATGGGTTAAGTTATGGTCATATGAAAAGATCCTGTATAGAACTTCGTGTACAGGCTTTCATTTTCATCAATTTACTTAATTTGAAAGATTGAGTAACTGTATCTATAGTTGTAGTCCGTTTTCATGTAACACTTTTTTCCAATAATGATTTGAATTGAATATGATAAAAAACTATTTGGTAATACAGATTACATGATAATTATTATGTATATATTTTTTTTTTCGTAAGTTCCTTATTCCTCCACTGTTATATATAGTAACTAGATGCGAGTTACTATAAAATGTTAATCATTTAGCTAACGAATTTGTGTCCTTTGGTTTAAATTTAAATGGTAATTAAGTAGACTATTTACAGAATATTATCATGAAAGTAGATATATTTTTTTTTTTACTTTTTTGAAACACATAATCTGAAAGTAACCATACTTGCAAGGTTTTTCTTTTTCTAAAGTCAAATTATTTATCTCTCTAATTTCCTTCTTTTGACCATAAAAAGTGTTTAACCTCCTTTTTCTGTCAGAGTACACCAGTGAGCTGAAGAACATCAGACAGCAGTGTCTGTTGGCTAACACAGGCGGGGAGAGTCCTGTTGAATCAGCTTTCAAACAGGTGAGTCACCTACAATGGTACTTCTCTCATTTCAATAGATAATAAACTACCACTTAATTAAAGAGTAAGAGTAAGTTACGTTGTTCCGACCACTACGCCATTTGATTCTTCAATATGCTGACAGGTTGCTATAATTAGTCACAGTGGGTGTTTCCTTTAATTCAGTTTTTAAACAAACTGTTTTTTTTAATGAATTCACGAGTGAATGTGGTGTACGGCAATACGTTACTCAACTACGCTATGTTTTTACTCTATCTATTTTATATATGCGACTATTGTTGATAACAATAGTTACAATGTTGAACTTTCTTTCCAAATCATCAAAGCTATATTTTAAATGGTTAGTTATTTTCCTTCACTTTAACAGAGGTATTAATTAATACTTCAACCTTTATGCCAAACACTTCTATTTATTGATACATGACCAATATTTTATAATTTCTTAGGATCAGCTAAATAAAGATATTAAGTATTAACCCTTTATTGTTTACCAAATCTTTTTTATACTCACTCTAAGTGATTAAATATGATCAGTCATCGATAAAGAGTTCATCAATTCCTCTTCGTATGTTTTCCATTTAACTGATTTGGTCATTTTCTTACCTTCTATTATTCTAGTTCTTTTAATTAACCAATGTGAAATTTTGTTTTCTTCAGTATAGCAAGTTAGCTACTAAGGTAAGGCCTTGTTACACAGTGCTAGTAAATGTGCGAGTTGGCCTAGCCAGTTACTGTTGTACAGCTACTCACACAGTGTATTGAGATTCAATGCTATGAACATTGAGCTACTGGACAGCTGCTGTCAACTGTCATGACATTAACTCGTACCGTGTAACAAGGCCTTAAGTTCCGAGTTATCGACTGTTCCGTATTTTCGATCATATAAAAAAGCAAAGCTAAACTTTTACTTCGATTCTATCTTTTCATTATAGCTATGATCGAAAATGTGAAGATGTTCGCTAACTAGTACCTTACCTCATGCAAGTCCTAACGATGTCTCTACTTTGACAAACGCAAAGACAGAATTCCACTGTCTTTTTGTACTATAATGTCCCAATGTCATTTTTAGGTTCTGACCATAGTGAACAAAGTGGCCAGTGCCTGGAGGAGAGGTGGCTGTAGTCTGGAGGAACTCACTGCCATGGAGGCGAGTTACGCCGCCTACCACAGGTTCCTGGTGAAGTTACTCACGGCACTGGTGAAGTGGAACGAAGTCACGCACTCCCATCGTAAGTAGTCGGGATTAACTCAGTTACCGATCAACTTTCTTTTTAT
Organism: Caprella mutica; assembly: GCA_947561585.1. Taxonomy (NCBI): domain Eukaryota; kingdom Metazoa; phylum Arthropoda; class Malacostraca; order Amphipoda; family Caprellidae; genus Caprella; species Caprella mutica. Next base: position 122,632 of record CANNZV010000571.1, on the reverse strand, counting down.
CGGACAACTTTTTTTATGTATAACTTTTTTATTTTGCTTTCATAGGGTATCTTGTATAATGAATGTTCAACTGTGAATTAAACCTATCATCCGCTTTAGCACTCTTTATCGTTAGTTATTAAGTAAAAGTGAAATATTTACCACATTCAGTTATACAGTTGTAGAATGACTCGTTCCCTTTTGACGTTCAGAGTTGTTAAATAGATTTCTAAATATTTTTTTTTTTACTAAATATTCATTTGAAGTTTTGTTTAATTAATGGGGAATATACATATCTCTAGCATTCAAATCAAACTAATCTAAATATGCAACATATTTAAAACGCGGATATATAATTTTGATAATTTTCCATCTTTTAGATTCTTACTCTAACAAAACTTTACTTTTTTTCCAGTGTCAGCTCTAATGGAAGCGTTGCAATCAAGTAGTCCAGTTAGCGTTTGAACATTCACGCCAAATCAATTAAATTCTTTATTTTCACCTATTTTATTTACCTTCATTAGAATAACTGCAGGAAATGCAAAAACAAGTGACATAGTGTGATTGTATTAAAAGTTAACTAAAGCTATTGTATCCATATAAAAAGAATAAGTAGCTACCGAAAGAAGTACAGTCGGGTAATAATATCATGGCACGATCTGTTAGTCAGCAAAGGTCTAAAATGACTGATTAAGAGGTTAAGATTTAAGTACTTAGTTTGCCTTGGATTAGTCCTTGCAATGTGTTATTTGTTAGTAGGAGTGGTAGAGAGACTAGAGTCTACCACAGTCTTGAGTTACCTTTCACCTTCTAAGGTGAACCTAAAGACCTCATCTAAATTTTAAAACAAAGTTCACAAGGTAAATAAATTCAATCTTAAGTCTTTCGAAATTTTAAGAAAAGATATAATCGTATCTGCAACTATTAATTTAGCTTTTACTAGGCAGGTGTGGTACGATAATTTGACAGTCTCAAAGCAATTAAAGTGACTTTAGTGAGCTGACAGGGATAGATATTAAATAGTCTGCAAGTCTATATCATTCTACTAAAAAGATCTTTGAAAATGAAGAGCGTTTGAAAACCCGTTTGTGCGTGTCACTCAAATGCGAACATTAGAACCTTACCAACTACTCTAAAACTAAGTAAAGCTATATTCCAAGAGGCTAAAGTATTGCCATTTACAACAGTGCTAGCTACAATAAGAGAGACCCTCGTGTCTTAACTACTATTGCCTTTTCTTTGGTTTCATTATGAATGATTTGCATTAATTGAGTTAGTGTTAATATTTTCTAAGCAATATTAATTAGCAGTCAAGGTTAGGGAGTAGGAGTCCGCTTGAAAAAATTCACAGTGAGTCCAAGAGATGAGTTTATTATTAATCCATGCATTCAAGAGGTTTACATTGCTAAATTAGATTAATTTGTAGAGAAGGGGCATCTTCTAGTTAGCAAAAGGTGTTAAATACCTTCAGTTTATACCTACTATTGCACTACATCTCCATCTATACAACAAGTATTGGCACAATATTAGACCCGCACCCTCACTCCGATAACAATAATTCAAATTTTAGTAAAATTCAAGATTTTTCTAGGGTAAGTTCTCAATTATCGGTCAGTTCCACATTTTTGGACAAGTAAGAAAAAACGATATAAAAATAATTTATTTTTATTTGTATCCATGATACCTGTAAGTATCATTGATACAAATAAAAATAAATCAATATTATATCGTTTTTTCTTACATGTCCGAAAACGTGGAACTGACCGATAATTAAGAACTTGCTCTAGCCTTTGTTCCATGTTGTTAAAATAACGAATAATGTAACTGAAGGAATGAGAGTGGTGATCTTACACAAAATATGGTAACGCTCAATTAAAACGAGATTATTATTAACTTGAGGTTGTTGCGAAGGATTAATGTACAAATATACTCACCAGGAACAAACCTCAAAAACGATTAAAGGTTAAATTGCTAACCTAACTCATTAATACCTTAAATGTAGAATTAAACGTCTAGCATAAGAGAATTTCAAGATGAGAATATGAAGACATTGGAAGAACACTTTTCTCTGGTACGTTAAACATGGTAGAAATTAAATAAACTGGATAACTTATTTGAAACTAGGACTTTTTACTGGTGAAGTATTACCCAGTAGCTACTAAATTAGTTCTCAATGAAGTACAACCCACGAAACAACTACAGTTCAAGTCGTCACAACCAAAAATAGAAAACAAATCCGTACCATAATTTCAGAGAAAAGTAGTCTTCCAATTTCCCATGAGTTACTAGTGGCAGACTACTAACTAGACTGCAACTAGTAACTAGACAGCTACTAGTAACAGACAATGAGTGAAGTAACTATTATCTCCCGCTTACACTAGTATAAGGCACAAAATTCTTAACGAGTTCCTTAACAGTAAATCAACTACAGACGCTAAACAATTAATAAATTAGTTCAGTTATATTCTAGAGATTCTTAAAGTCTACCCTAACAGGAGATTCAATGTAAAGAGAACAAACTTCAGAGAGTCTAATGTTGTCACTTGGGTCAAAAAGCTTTACTTAGTTAGTACTACAATGGTTAAGGGCCGTACACACGCAGGGTTTGTTTAGGTCTTTCTACCAGACTTTTTGCTAAGATCCTCCTACTTTTTCCCATAAGATTTTTGAAACATAAGAAAAAACGATAAAATATTATTAATTTTATCGATTTTTCTTATATAATTCAAAATTCTCGTGGAAAAAGTAGGGAGGAGCTTGGCAAAGTCTGGTGCAAAGACTTAAAAAACCTGTGTGTGTACGGCCCTTTAGGGCCATAGAAAACTTAGTGATAGTCGAAAATAGTCAAGAGTCACTGACGTCAATTTGGCACTATTGAAATATTTTACTGATAGAACTAAATTATACTCAAAAATTTACACAATTTTTTCCCTATTTGTTTCAAAAAACACATTTCCCTTTTAATGGCCCTATAGTTATGTTAATGGTTGTACAAGAGCTTTATTGATTATTGGCACAGTTAAAAAGAGGGAAGGCACGCATGTGTGCACTCTATGGCACTTTATACATTACTTAGTTCATTCATGTACACTTAACTTATATTAAGAAATAAATACAAAAAAAAACGAAAAGCTATCCAAGAGTATCGGTTATCCTACTAAGTACATCGTCAGATTTGAAATATCTTATTTCAAAGAATTTGTGACCTTTACAGCAAGTCTTAACAGCTAAATACTACCAATTCAAATGTCAGATTTTATAAATTTACAATATAAAAAGAGTCCATTGCCTATAAAATGGTTGAATCTGGTGTTGCTATTGTATTTGAACGAGACATCACCTGAACATTTAGTAAGAACATTACCTTAATGATTTCATCTGGGAGGTACATGCCATGAAGAAATACCATAGCACCAAGTTTCACTTGTTTTATCAAAAGTGGTTAATAAATTACTCTAACATCCCGCCTACTAAATAAATGCGAGCTGCCAACTATTAACAATGTCCAAACACTTATCTACAAGTAACAACTCCAAGTGAACGAAGAACTCCCGAATGTGCTTAAATGCTTTCCAAACTTTATTTACTGGTTAGGTTTATTGGATTCGCCAGACTTGAGCACAGTCTCTTACTCTGTCACGTGAAAATGAATGAAAGTTATGAATTATCGGTCAGTTCCACATCTTCGGTTGTAAAGAAATAACTATATAATAAAAATAATTATTTTATCGTGTTTTCTTATATGACCGAAGATGTGGAAATAACCGATAATTCGTAACTTACTCTATTAATTAGATGCGTCAGCAATTGGAGAGAAAGCCTCAGCACTCCAACCCGGGGGTGCGACGCCCCAAAACTGGGGTGCGCCCTAAAAAGAGGAGGTGCATTTGACATGACAAAGTAAGAGGTGTTGTTAGTGAGTAACGTAGCGATAGAGTGAAGCTACATACGAGAGACATCGCCAGAAGAACAGTCCCCTCCATGCGATAGTGTGACGTCACGCACAGACCAGCCGGTGATTGGTTGTTGATGTGCTGGGGATGTTAGTAGGGTATCATCAGTAAATAAAGGTGGAGTTAGCTACAACGCGCCATCTGAAGGAGTTAGCGAGAAAAGAGAAACCATTGTTAGTCAAATTTACACAGGCATATATTATTCGATCAATGTTATTTCAAAAGTTAATGAATTAATTTGATTGGACATGTCTACCTGCACTTACAGTTAGGCTCAGGTGTTTTTTGAGTTAATTGGCAAAGAACTAATTTCTAGGAGAGACATTAATGGAATTAAATCGAAGCGTTTGTTGCTTTAGTATCAAACCAAAGCCTGACTGCAGATGCAGAAAGTATATAGGCGCAAAAATGGTGCAGATATCATCACCCTATGTAAAAATCAGAGAGATATCATCACACTAAGTAAGATATCATCACACTAAGTAAGATATCATCACACTATGTAAGATACCATCACCACATAGGGGTACAACTGAGCTATGGAAGCTCTTATTCTGCTAGAGTATGAGGAATTATAAATACATATACCGTTTAACTATTTATTGCAAACTTATAAAGAAAAAATTCTTGAGAAAAAACAATACAAAATAGAACTCAAATAATATTCTACAATTAACAAATCGAATTAACTGAATTATACAGATTAAGAGTCTATTGCACATCATAACATCGAGTAAAAAAATATAAAGGCTAGCACTTAAATAAGATTTTGATCGGATGATATAAAGTAGCCAAAGAGAGTTTAGTTCCAACTGACGCTCACGAAAAAGAAAAGATATACCTAACAGAAAACTAGGGTAAACTCCGAATTTTCGGTCAGTTCCACATCTTCGCTAATATAAGAAAAAATTATATAATAATTATTATTTCACTAGGATAGATTGTTTTTACTCAAACAATTCTAGTGAAAAAATTATTATATTGTTTGGTTCTTAAATGATCGAAGATGTGGAACTGACCGATAATACGGAACTCAACCTTGAGATGCTCCGTGAGAAAACAAAAGGAGTGAAAATGCTTCCCTTGGTTGAGGATGAGGGAAAAGGATTACAGGAAGAAACGATGCCGAGGAAAGAAGATTTAGAAGAACAAAATGGAGTAAGTCAAACCGGAGATCAAAAGAATAACTGAATTGAAGTTGGAATGAAAAAAAAAACTTTCAGAGAACAGTTTCACTGGTGGAAAGAAAGTAAAGAGGATGAATTACAATTGGTACAAAAGAAATTGAAATAGAGTTAAGAAATTTAATGTAGAGCTGAAGTTACCAAGTTGAAAGAACTGCATATTTTCTAACAGAATTTAAGAGTTTCAAAATAGGTAAAGACTAAGAAGACAGAAGCATCTTACAGAGGACTAAAAGTAGTGAGTTTGTGACTAGAGAGTCATGAAGTCAGGACTACAAAATTAACTAAAAACTTTTTGGACGGAATGTGATCAATAAACACCAAACGGTAGAGAAAAACGAACTAAATAACCTAAAGAACTGACCAAAGCAACAAGAAAGTTTCGGTGGAGAAACAGAGATTCTAAATCCATTAGGATACTAAGGTTGCTCAATGAAAAGGCAGGGATTGACATCAGTTAAACTGAACTCTCTAAAAAGGCTCTAACACTACGCAGTCATTGGAGTAAGAAGCTGATGTCCCAGCCAACAGAGAGAAGTCACTGTAATAACAATGGAGGAGGCATTAGAGTGAGTGAAGGATAACAACTGACCTTAGAGTTCACTAAGTCCTCTGATAGGGATGGTCTCGAGCAGTCTGTTGGAAATGACGGGCAACGCGATGCTTGCCACTCGCAGCCACGGCAGCGACCGCGGCGTGACTATTACCTGATTATAGATGAGGTATTGATTAAACAGGTGTGGAGGGGGATTAAAGTGAGGTGGAGGGAGATTAAATTATTAAACAGGTGTGGAGGGGGATTAAAGTGAGGTGGAGGGAGATTAAATTATTAAACAGGTGTGGAGGGGGATTAAAATGAATAGAGAGATTAAATGATGGGGAACTTGAATGAAACTGAGATGGATTAAAAAGGAGGGGGATTAACTTTAAATTAAAATGGGATGCTACAAATAAATCATTTTAATCCGGTTTGGGGCAATATAAATGTAACTATATGAAGCCTTCAATAAAATGGATCAGGCACATACACAATTAAAAATTTACAGAGTAGCTACAAAATATGATAGGAGAAATATTTGCATTTACAAACTGTGATTAATTTAAAATATTTTACTTTGTTCAAATATATGAATTATTAGAATGAGAAGGGAACTGTTTAAAGAGAAAATGAATCTAAATCACAGATCCAGAGCAGTATTGACTATAGGGACACAGTTGGACATGCGAATAGTAAAGCATTTTCCATTAAAATTACTTAGAACTACTTCAAGCAAAAGTAAATATGACACTATTCTTATAGCAATACAAAAGCTAGAATATAACAAACGAACAAACTAAAATATAGCTTCGAATTTTTACCCTCTAGAGCTTTTATACAAATTATTTCTCTCCACAAAAACTACAGAAATATTTCTCAAAATGATATAAAAACTCCATGCTCTTAAAAGCGTTTGGAGAGTATGACTTACAGTGTAATACATTAGAACTAAAATCTCCTTAGAAAGACTATAAAATAATCACAACATTTACCATTGCTACTTTGAACAAAAACAATAAGGTTGAAAATCCTTTGGCAGCACTAATAGTTAACCAAGACTTACAATGAGCTTTCACTATTCCTAGCTACAGTTAATGGAGTTAAAACGGATACATTATTGATTCGTTTGCTCATTAGTAAAAGTAAAGGGATTTAATATTTTAATTGAAACTGTTTAGTTTACATTAGCTGTTTTATATTGAATAGTTATAACGATCTGAACTTTTTGAAATATCCATAATTAAAAAGAGTTATTACAATAGGCTGATACATTCATCTAAGTTATACATCTGAAATAGTATAGCTTGACTGTTTTATAAAAGCATGTACATATTAAAAGTGATAGCTAACTAATTTTACAAGAACTCACTGCTCAATTATAACATTCGCAGATTAATAATTTCTAAATTGAAATAGTCTATGAATACAAAAACAAACTAACAACTCACCACGTGCAACCCACAAAATCTTAAAACTAGTAAAGCAGCGAACAAAATTGTAACAAACTAAAACATTTAATGGCAAGCTCTTGAATTAGACTTTAAAGTCTTGCTTATACTAGACTCCCGAGTCTTGCTTATTAACTAGACTCCCGAGTCTTGCTTATTAACTAGACTCAGAAGTCTTGCTTATTAACTAGACTCAGAAGTCTTGCTTATTAACTAGACTCAGAAGTCTTGCTTACTAACTAGACTCAGAAGTCTTGCTTACTAACTAGACTCAGAAGTCTTGCTTACTAACTAGACTCAGAAGTCTTGCTTACTAACTAGACTCAGAAGTCTTGCTTACTAACTAGACTCAGAAGTCTTGCTTACTAACTAGACTCAGAAGTCTTGCTTACTAACTAGACTCAGAAGTCTTGCTTACTAACTAGACTGGGAGTCTTGCTTACTAACTAGACTGGGAGTCTTGCTTACTAACTAGACTCAGAAGTCTTGCTTACTAACTAGACTCAGAAGTCTTGCTTACTAACTAGACTCAGAATTCTTGCTTACTAACTAGACTGGGAGTCTTGCTTACTAACTAGACTGGGAGTCTTGCTTACTAACTAGACTGGGAGTCTAGCTTATTAATTAGACTGGGAGTCTTGCTTACTAACTAGACTCCAGAGTCTAGCTTATTAATTAGACTGGGAGTCTTGCTTACTAACTAGACTCCAGAGTATAGCTTATTAATTAGACTGGGAGTCTTGCTTACTAACTAGACTCCACAGAGTCTAGCTTATTAACTAGACTCTAATATACGTGAACTAGAACATACGAGCACCACTAAATCTAAAAAAATATACATTTCATAGAGTAAAACTCCTCAAATAATTAATCATACAGTTCTATATGATTCATAATAACTAGAATATATTGGAAAAAAATTTATAAACTTCTAGTTCCCTTAACATTAAAGTGATGAAAGAAAAAGTTGTAGCACACACACGCTATGTGATGAAATGAAAATGGTATGATGGTGATGATTTAAAAATAAGGAGGTAGCTAGCATAACCATATATCCTAAAAGGTAAGTTCCGTAAGAGGTATTGCACAGTCTTCCATAGGTGAGAGACTTTTTCACCGTCTCCCCAACATTCTGGGACAAACTGCAGGGGCATCGGTATCATTAAGCACCTGATTCACAGCCTGACTGTTACTTTTAACAACAGATGTTTCAACTAAAGTCAAGTCAATAAGCTCGCCATTCGAATGAGGCACGGCATTTTTCTCTTTGCTCACAGAGTTCTCTACGACAAGTTTGGATACGTTCTCACAGAGTTCTGTAATTTGAGAAGTGGGTGTTTGTTCCTCACTATTGGAGGGATTGACGTTAGAAGCAACTACCAAAGCTTCAGCAGAAGGCACAGAGTTACTCTCATCAGAATTCGTGTTAGAGATTTGAGTCACCGTAGATTGCGTTACCGATTTAGCAGAGTCTGAAGTTACATCTTCAGTTTCGCCATTCTCAATTGCTATCGGCTTACAGTTTTCTGCTTCGTTACTAGTTTCATTCTGACATTCAGTTTGAGTTTGTGTCTCTTCAAGCTCACAGTTATTAGAGCATTGCTGTTTAACAGGGAAGCTGTTATTGGGGTACGAGCCTCTGGAGACTGCGTACCGCGATATCATGAACTGGGGGTAGTAGGCCATGGGTACATTGGGGGAAGGTGGGGGGAGGTTGTGATGGGGCAAATACCTCTGAGGGTAGTGCTGGTGAGGCACCATATGGTGCATGCTACCTGAGGAACTTTGAGGAGAATTGGTTATGCTACCTAAATGATGAGGGTGGTGGTGATGATGATGGTGAGAAGGAGGTGGTGAGTGGTGGTGATAAGAGCGTGTGTGTGCTGCATAATTTCATCTAGCAAACAACCCACCAGTGGGGTCGTGGTGGTACTCGTGAAGGAGGGGATTTGTGAGGGCGCTGTAGTCTGCTGCGGCAGAGGCGGGGGCGTAATGAGAAGCGTAGATGAGATTCTGAGTGGCCTCGCTCACGGGGACTAGTGGTGGCATGACACCCATGTGGGGAGGAGCCATGCTGCTCCCATTGAGGAGGGTGTGGGGACTTGAGGTTGGGATTTGCATTCTGGCGGGCATTATGAGAGGGTGGCCTCCAAGATGGGTACCTGTGCGCATGGGGGATGGGATGAGGGCTCCTTGAGCCAACAGTCTGGAGATATCACCCGAGAGAGCTCCCAAACCCATTTGCTCCATTTCTGATGGGAAAGGAAACAATGAGAAAGAATTAGAACTTAGCTAAAAAAAAATTTGAAAGTCATCACAAAAGAGTAAATAAATAAAACTTGTTGAATCTTCTATAATGGTCAGAAGTCATTAATATAGAATATTAATTAAAGGACACCCCCAAGCAATATATAAGCTTCAATCAATGCAGCAGCTGATGTTTCTTTGCTGTAAACCCCCCCCATAGAATTTAATAGCTTATATTAGCATATATATATTTTTTTTTATTCTTTGAAAGATTTGATAATCCATTCACTACACTAGCTACCAGTTTTACATCTGAATTCTTAATAGTTTAATTGCAGAGAAATAGATTGAAACTACACAGTTTGTTTTGAAAGTCAGCAAGTTAGGCGTGAAATATTTAAACTAAATTTTCGGGTAAAGGCAGAAAATAGGAGAAACTTACAATGGAAACCTTCAATTTACTTCAGGTATTTTTTTACATCTCAAGTGAAAGCTGAACATGCAACGTTAGTGTATGAAGTTATGATTGGAAATAAAAATCAAATAGCGTACAATCTCTTTCTTCAGCGTCATTTTAGTGTTCCGTACTCTCAGGGCACACAGAGTATCAAAAATATAAAAGCAATGATCCAAAGTCTAAGTTTTAAAATATAATGTGATAAGCCCATTCTTTTTACTGAACCTGGAGAAGAACTGTTATATTTACAATGCATTTATATTTAAGTGATTGATATTAATTTAAAATATAGTGCAGCGGTGCACTATAAATCTTTGTTGAATAGTTGACAATTCTTGACGATTGGGCAAAATTGTTTACACTGAATTCCATGGTAAAATGTTTAATTTAATTATTGTGCAAATTTGAAAAATCAAAGAACGAATTAAAATTTACACCACATGCAATAGTGCATATATGAAACACATTGTTTTACATTGTAATTGTGAAATCGAAGTATTAGAAGTAATATATATTAGGAAAACATTTATGTAAAGACCCTAAAGAAGGTTGGACCTAGAACTGTACCTTGTGGCATCATAACCCCAGCTCTGGAAGAAGAGTCTCTGTAAGTTCCGTTGATGATAGCAAGTTCCATGAGTTGTCTCTTCTTCAGTTCATCTTCTCCGTCGTTCTGGAAAGATTACACAGTTAGGGATCTGCAAATAGAAAGCCTCACCTCTATGTAAAATAATTTGAACAACAAATCTAAAGATATAACGCTAAATAAAATAGACTAGAGACTGGATACAACAATTAGGTTTCAGAACATTTTCACAGCTTTTCTTATAGCAGAAGCTTTTTCATTCGTAAGTGTTAGATTGTTGTTAACTAGTGCGAAAGAAATGAGTAGTTTCACTAGCTACTAGTAGTGGTAGTAGTGTGAATTATTAGACTAGTTACTTTAGATGTTATTGTATTATTATGTTAAGGTGTTAACTTGTAGACACCTTGTTAATATGTGCGAGAAACTACCTCATATTAACGATGAACAAAATCAAAATTATCATTTTTTATAAAGAACAAAGATAAAAAATATCCATAGTTTCCACTTTACATTTTCTATCTATTAACTTGACAAATTTCTCCTTTCGAAAACTAATATTTTTCTATACTCACAGACGAAGATTCTTGAACTTTGATACAGATACATTGAAATGAAAATTTGAGCATTAAATAAGGATCCAACTCATCAATGAAATAAATTGTATTCTTAGAAGTGAACTTGGTAATGTTGAACTAAGTACATAACCTTTATCTGCCATTCATAGATCTAGTATAAAGAAGTCACGATTGAAAGTGCATAGCTATATTTCTTGTTGCTTAAAGAACAGTCTTTTTCTCCATTGGCTGCAGACAGACGCAACTCGTTAATAGAGTCCCAGTTAGGCAGGTAGTGTGTTAGCACTAAATCTAGCTCACCCCTACAGAAGGGACCAGAAGTTTCTTTATCTCTTCTGTAGCTCTCTGAAGCTTCATTTTGGCCCTGTTCTCAGTGTCTTCTACGGTGATCAGCACGTGGAGTTCGTCGTTCAGATGTTCCCAATTAGGTTTGCCTCTGTTCTGGTCCTCCTGTTAGAGAAAGGGATGATTAAAAAAATTGTGCTACTATAGAGGTGTCCATATTGAACAGGAATTAGCGATGTTTGAACACTAGAACAGTATTCTGAACAATTTTATGACATCACATATTGAAAATAATTAGGAGAGCTTAGAACTAGATAGTAGATAGAAATCTTACCTTATTTTTGTCTCTCATTGATCCCTTTCCTCTGACCATTATTTTACAGCATGTTTCTTGCTCTAACTGTTTCGCTGTCATACCTCGAGGACCGAGTATTCGTCCGACAAAATTAAACTGGAAAAAAGAAATGAAATAATCAGGAAAAGTTGGTCAAACATCTGTTTGAAATTAGAACCTTTTTGCATTGCAGATTCTATAGTTTGGTGGTAGAGGTTCGAGTGATGGTAATGCGATACACACTTAGATAGTTGTGGGGGGTAAACTTATAAATAGTAACTAGTTACAAGAGACACCGAAAGTGCGACATGACACTAACACTATTTTTTAACTGACGCAAGTCTCATCGACAGACTTTTCACATAATAGCTTCTGATTAGTATTTGTAGAAAATTACGTTTCTGAAAGTTAAGCTCACGAAATATAAATAATTTGATGATGGGTGTTGACCCAAAGCTATTAAGTCAATATTTATTTAGTTAAAAATGAGTTAGCAATGAACATGAAGCTAGGGCCTCATAATTCATAGTTAGTCATTAGCTAATCATCTCAAAGTGGCCAGGACGAATATTATGGGTAATTTTCAGGAGTTGCACTAATCAGTTGTCACGAACAGTGTTGATCACCTGACCTGATGTCCGAAGATTCTATCTGTAATTTATTTTGGACTAACAATCGTGATGGTGATAGGTGGTGCGTACACTATGATTGCAGACACTGATGTTATCACCTAGCTGATGATTAGACGATTTGAAGATGATTGCACAAATTAGAAACGGTGGAAGCACTAACTAGTTAATGTACCATCGCAGTGTATACAACTAAAATAGAAAAGGTATTATCGAGGAGAACACTCAAGCAGTCTTTCTTTTTCTCATAAAGTAGGTAAATAAACAGTAATGAGGTAAAATGAACATGCATTTCATCGTTTTGGCCATCATGAGAAAGGTTCGATATGCATTGTTCTCGAGAGAATAGACGATAGAGAGACCAAACGACCACTGAGTACTATCTATACGTGAGTTCGGATGATCAGATAAAGGTAGTTACGTTGCATCATTCATAGAATGCTGGGAACATGACGGATGGGAACATTTAGAAAACGCTTTTCAAATATCTTACCGCTTTTAGTAATAAAAATAGTGAGATTAGATTTCATTGCTAATTTTAGCGATAACTATTTTAGTACTTTTCCCAGAGATCTTTTCCACGAATTAGGTAGGTAGTTAAAGCGTAATAAAGACCGTCAAATTACTGGTGGTGGGTACACGGAAGTGAACCTCAACCAATCGGGTGTTGGCTCCGTGCCACCACAGTTACACTCTGCCTAGTATAAACAGACTAGCGTCTACAGCTTGGTGCTACTAGTGCTAGGCACTGTGCTAGTAGTCTATGTCGTAAATCTATCATAGAATACTAGTTACTGTGAAGGGGTACTAGACACAAAGATAAAGAACTAGTCTCTAGGGACACCAGACAGTACACAGTGGTAGGTGATGCTACTAGAATTCCATTATAATAATGCGGTGAAATTCAAGAAAATTTTCACATAGTGAGTCAGTGACATAGATCTATTCAATACAAAATAAAAGTTTCATGAGTAATTCAGATCACGAGATGGTACGTAAAATCATTCATTTAACTGATTGATAATTAAAGCAGTTTAAAAAAGTTCTGTTGATTCAGAGAAGTCAGAAATAGATATGACACCAATTATTGCCATAGTGTGATGGTTTGAACTGAATTAAAAGAGTTAGTTCTGCAAATTGCAGTTATAAATTGAGTAGCGACATCTGGCAACTCTTGTTATATGCTATAAATTTCAATGAAAAAATTGGCATGGAAAAAAAATTGCACGAAATATATGTTCATTGCGAGAATTTAAAGAATCTATAATGAATATTCAATAGAAACTTTAAATGAAATAGCATCAAAATACGAGGAAAATGGTACGCAATTCATCAAAATACCTCAAGATTACAGAAAATAAACTTTCGTGAAAAAACAACAACATAAAATTGAACATTCAGGAATATAGCTAATTTTTTAACGAAACATGAAAATTGATAAGACAAAGTACGTTAAAAGGACTATATATTCGTGTCCATAATGGCATAATCATTTTCCTGAGTGACCGTAGGAATAAATAAATTCTGCAATCACTTTTCCCGTCATTAACTACAGATATCAAAAACAAATCAGAAATTTGTTTGTTCGGAAAATCCTCAGATTTTATCTAATGTTATCTTAGAGAAATCTTGTATGCAGTTCTAATTTCCCTGTTTTTTCCGATTGCTATCAGTTGACTATAGACTGAATCATTGCAAAGCTATTGTGTTTATGCAGACTTTGTGACGTTAATGGAGGGTGGAGCGTACTCTAAATGGTACAATTAAATGCCAAAATATTGTAAAGTGACGTTAAAATTAGCAGATAGGAAGGTAAACTCAGAGATAACTTGCTAATAGTGATCAGAAATTAGCACTTAGGTTTTTCTCACAAAATACTATAAATATAATTAGCGTATGAGCAATATCTAAGTGATGATAAGCAAGATAAGAACTTATTTTGGAATAATTTAACTAGAGGGTGGGGTTATTTATAATGAATATCATAACTAGGGTTGTAATAATATGCTTAAAATCATAGAACCCAAGAATTCATAGACGAAACTAAAGGCATCGAATACTATAACGATTCACTGTTTAATCCTCTGCGTCTGTAATATTTTAGGGATTATATGGGTTAAAAATCATATTGTTACAACCCTAATCATAACCAACTCTTTAGATAAGATGCGTTTGTAAATAAAAAATCAAAGACAGAAAATAGATTCCACTGTATTTTGCATAATTCCTAAAGGGCCGTACACACACAGGGTTTGTCAAGTCTTTCCACCAGAGTTTTTGCTAAGCTCCTCCTAATTTTTAAACAATATTTTTTAATCATTTAAGAAAAAACAATATAATTATTATATATTTCAGTTGGTATCCATGATACCTGCAGGTATCATGGATACCAACTGAAATATATAATAATCATATAGTTTTTTCTTATATTCTCGTGGAAAAAGTAGGAGCTTAGCAAAAAGTCTGGTGGAAAGACTTAAAACACCTACGTGTGTACGGCCCTCAATAGTTTGGCTATGCAGTACACATTTTTGGGCAGAGTACGCACTAACGACTCGTGAGAAGGCAAGACTATCCGGCACAAACCGTGACACCGCATCTCAGGTATATTAATTACACTGTTGTCATGAACAGGTAAAGGTGAGAGAGATGTGAATGGTCACTGGTAGAGAAAATGGTGAGAAGAGTTGCATCAGTTATTAATAGTTAGGTGGGTATGTCAGTTGTCTCGAAATACAAAGGTTTGAAACTTGTGCATTAGTATAATGTATTTATCTGTTGCATTAATTCACTTAGAACATTTAGGGGCCAGAACATTTAGGTTCTAGGTGACCGAGGACATTCCCAACATCCGAGATATACCTGATCAGTTATTTTAATTATCTAAGTATGCGTTTACATCAGTGATTGTATATTCATTTAATAACAGACCACTAGATAATAGTTAGACATTGCATTATTTGCATATAATCTTTGAGATATCAAATACAGAAATAACCAAATCGACTACCGACTAAGGGTCAACACCAAGTAGATTCTAGAGCTCTACAATGGGTATCGGGTGACTATGGAAGGCGTAGTCCTTCATTCCTCAGATCGAAAGGAGTGCACAGATGTACGGACTGATCCTTTTAAGCTCTAAACACTGACACACCTATGATGGTGTAGCCCAATAGAGGGAGCAGCTATAGTTTGAATTAGGTTCTATAACCCTCCCCCGTTGCACCTAGAGAACTGTTAAGAAACAGAGTCTCACAAATAACATCAGATTTGAAATGTAGTTCTCAATTCTTTAATGGATGAATAATTTATTATAATTACGGACCAATTTTCGATACGCATGAACCCTTTTTACCCCTGGGACCACTCTTCACGTGAACCATTGTTAAGGTATCGAGTGGCCTGCAGTACAGACGAGGTTACCTTTTACCGTGGTGGCGTGAGTTCACCACATTTACCTTATAAGGTGAGAATGTTGCAGAACATGTGCTGTCCTAACATGCCCATACACAGGGAAAACCATTAAACACTCTATGGAGTTCACCCTTCTTAGCAAAAATTAGAAGCAATTAACAATGAGCGCCTTACCGCAGATTAGTCTTAACTCAATTGCTTGGAAAGAAAAAAGGTAGGGGTGAAACGGAAAATTGAAAAGTTAGTTAATTAGGTTTATTTTCGAGTTTTTCAGTTTTGGTGTAGGATAAGTTACGAATTATCGGTCTGTTTCACAGGATAAAATATATAATAATAATCTATAATCTTATATGACCGAAGATGTGAAGCAGACCGATAATTCGTAACTTTTCCTTCTTCAAATGCAAATTAGTGAATACGATGAAGCAAGCGTGCGATATCGTACCAAACGATTTACAGGGCAATACATTGGTCGGTAATTAATAAGATAAGAGACATTGAGAGTATATCTCTGAAAGGTTATGGAGGTAGGTAGGTACTCCACCCATCCTTGCAGCTAGTGACTCATCGGGTATTTGTGAATGATAGGGACACAACCATTCACAACACACTGAAACAGGTTAGAACAGAGCAATGGCTGCCACAAACAACTGTAGGCTGTATATTCAGCCTAAATTAGTTGCTCTTCAACACGTCCATATTTCTATTACGCTGCTCATATTAAAGAACTAGTTTTGAAGTTCCGCATTAAAATACATTAAATCAACTCCAATTTGAGCGTTGAAATCAAAGCCAGTGGGAAGTATAATGAGGCAATAAATTAACCATAATCCAATACAAAAACATTTGCTAACTATTGCAGTTGCTTAGCATCACACAAACGAATAAACCATATAAGTACCTTCAAATTACCTCGCCTATAAACACTTGGCAATAATTACAGCCGCGCATGACCATCTAGCAGAACAATCTCGATATAAATCAAATCAGAACTGAAAACAAGTCTGATAGAGTGTACTGCAGTCAGAATGATGCAAAAATGAGCAATCAATATGCCAGATCAACTGATAGCATAAGCGAATTTAGAGCTCTAAAAAATAGCAAACTACTTAGAACTGGTACGATTTCCAAGGCTAGTGTACTCTTGCTTGGATCCAGCACTCCTAGAATAGGCATGGTAGGTACTCTCAGTGCGGAAAAGTGATAACTCGCACGTGGGTGTTGGAACAAGGACGAGAACTATGAACGAACGCTGCCAAACAATGCTTTGGATTACTTTAAATGAGAAGAGCATTTTCTACAAGCTGATGGAGTTACCAAAGCTATACGCAATGGGACAACATTGTCATACTCAAAAAAGAGAAGATATCAGATTGGAGAGAAATTGAACTTAAAATGTATTTATAGATCTAGCTGACAGGTTCTGGTTGATTGATTCAATAGATATTGTGGCTATATATTTTCTAGAGTGTATTTAAAGCATAGTTTAAGGCTCTTTATTTTTCTGAGGACTATATGCAGAGCTCTTGAGAGCGCTTATTGTCCACACGCTAGGGGTAGGGGTGCAGAAACCTATCGGCTCAAGGCAGAGAGTTCAGTGACCATATATGGTAACATTGGAGTCTGCTAAGAACAGGAGGTAGTAGGTACAGTAACTACTAACATTACCAACCACCTGCTACCAGAAAGTACATGTACTCTACCGAACACTATTTAGAACATAGAGCTTTGAGAGGAAAACATAGATAAGTTTTAGATTTTGAGTTTCAATTCCTTAGTTTTGATTATGTATAACGTAAAGTTAGATACTATTAAGCACAATAACATTGCATAGAGAATTGCAAACTGGTACAAGATTACAGAAAGACGGAGAAAATAGCGATTACAAACCAGATTTTCTTTTAGAATCTAAAATTTCTTGAAGATTAGAGGAAAAATAGGAAATGTGATCTGCGATCGTGTGTGGATGTAAATAACGCGAGGGATAAATTGTCTTCGTAATGGGATATTCCTTTACATAATAGAGACATTATGGTGCTTTATGACTAGATCATATGAATACAATGATACCAACCTGTTCTACAGCTTACAAAACTAGACAGATATCAATAACACCAAGTTGCTAGAGTTTTAGTAAGGGATTTAGAACACAGGCTATAAAACAGAGAACTTGAAATACTAAATACGTCAGAGATGAACTTCCTAATCATCTACAAGTAAATAGTACATCACACTAAAGAACCGTACACACGTAGGGTTTTTGAAGTCTTTCCACCAGACTATTTGCTCAGCTCCTCCTACTTTTTCCACGAGAATATAAGAAAAAACGATATAATTGTTATTTATTTCAGTTGGTATCCATGATACCTGCAGGTATCATGGATACCAACTAGCAAAAGTCTGGTGGAAAGACTTCAAAAACCCTACGTGTATACGGCCCTTTACAATTTACTTTAAATCATTCTATGTTACATAAAGTTTTCGGGCGTAATACCAGAAGTTCAATAACCTCTTTGCAAAAACAGCAGCATTAACTTGTCAAATTGATGCATGCTTATTCTATGCATTATTTAGACTTTTAGAGGAACAAGAATGCTTGACTATAAAAATTCCTAATAGGAGGACATATAAAATAATAGTTAAAAAACTTTTTTTTATCCTTATCGCATGTCTGAATATAAACAGTTTATTCTGTTTTGAATTTATTTCAAGATATTAATTTCATGTTTTACTGGGTAGTGGGTACAATATAGTAAAAGGTTCAAAACCTTTTATTGAATTCAAACAATTTTCAACTTTAATAATTCTCACTTATGTAAAATATCTAAAGCTGCTTTCTCTCTGAAAACGATCCCTGATATTGCGACCCAAAATTCGCAATTTGCAATTAATAAAATTGATGATGAATGGGTCAATCCATTTTAAGTTATTTTCCATAGAAAAGTCAGGTTGAATGATTAGAAACATCTCTAGTCCTATTTTTATTCCAGTTGTCGAACAGAAGGGCAGGTAGATGAACTAAAAAGAGTGTAGGGGCGTTTGCTGTGTTTGCACGCCTACTATACACCTACATAACACCTACAATGGCCACTAAACATGGCTAGATAGTTCACCTTTAGAGACAGGTGTGTTGATTTACCTTACACTAATTTAGGCACATTGAGGACAAACTTATAGTCGAAAGTTTTTGGAGAGATTTGCTACCTGCTGTAGCTAAGTGGCTTCAGGCTAGTGAAAGAGTGTAGAATTTGAAATGACGGTATTTAAACTATGTCAAGTTATACTTGCATGATTATTAGAGCGACTCTTAATTTTTAAATAGAATTCTTGTTAAGATAATATCACCTAGCAGTTGTTAGCCATAGATGAGCTTCTCATTTTCACCATATTTGTACCGATTGCCCCATGCAGCAAGTGACTTAGTTTTTGTAGCAATTAACCAAAGGTGTTTTCATGCCTTTCGGTCAATCATTCAGTACTTTTGGAGCTTATAACAAGAGCACACTCTGTCATTTGGACTCAATAATTGTTCTTAATCATTAGGGCAGAAGCTAAGTTAGGTGATAAGAGTTTTTATCGTCAAATCAACATGGCTCGAGTTCATTAAAGGAAGGTTTCGAAATGTTAAATCAGTTCAGCGAGATCAGCCAAAAAAATAGATCCTATTGGAGAGAGAATGGTCCACATAATTGAAGAACCTGAATTAAATTGAATACATAGGAGACATACGGCGAAGTAACTCGCAGTTGTCAAACAAAAGCAGATAACTTGTTCTCAAGGTAATTTCACTGGAAAATATTGCTGCCACTACAATATATCATAGGATTAAATTGCAGAGACGGATGAATAGAATTAGAGCAACTGAAATATGTCTATTGAACTTATAATCTGAACATATTTAGTGTGAACGATTTAACCATTCTGAGAAGAATCTATTCTGGGTTAACATTGAAATTCCGAAAGCCGTTCATATTTATATACTCCAAACCCTAGTGCTAAATCATCAACAGTCCTGAATAATAAGTCCTACATTCCTCTACAGCAAGGAGCTACAAACCCTCTAACGAATACAAAGGTACCAACATACATCTTCATCTGCAGTAATTAAAAAGGTGCGATAGTTGAATGCTATCATAAATAACCAGAGATAGAATCTTTTCGAAAGTCTCTCTACTGCAATCCATATAGAGATGAGACCGAGGATAGAACGGTAGAGGTCAGATGGAGAAGAAGAAGCTATATCTGTTAGTCAGTGTCCCTTAGATAAACATTTCACTAGCCAAGAGACTAGGTACTCATTTCAAAGACTAGTGTCTTATTTCAGAAATTTTGAACAGGATTACCTATCACGTTATAGAAAAACTCCCGAGTTATGAAGTTCTGAGTTATGAAGTAGATTTTATGTTTAAATTATAGAAACATGTCAAGAATTTTGTCATAGTAATCCCTCAGTGATCATAGTTTTCTAAGATCATAGAAAACTATCTAGTGCACACGAGATATGAAATGGCTCTGAGTTATCAAGAAACCAATACTTCATAACTCAGAAATTTCACTGTATTTACATAAATGATCATATTTTTTGAAGCTAAAAACATTTCAATGATTTTGCAGTTGCGATTTCGAAATCCTTAACATCGTGAGGAATCATTCGTCGAAACTAACATTTCTTAATGTAGAAAAGCTACTCTGCGCAATCACGGAGTCTGTTCACCATTTAAAACACGCACCAAAAAGAGGACTGCGTAATGATTTTAACCTTTAGCAAATAGGATGAAAAGTGAGTGGAAAGGTAATTTGGTAATGATATAGCTTGATAATTAGAAATGATTGGAATTATTATATGACATCTCTGTTAAACATTAATATTGTAATGTGAAGCAATACAATTTAAGACTATTATTTAGCAGTTGTTGCAACAAAATAAAAAAACAGTCATTTTGAACGACTCGTAGAAAATAGAATAGCCTGAAAGTACTCTGTGAATCACACTAGTCAGCATGAGGCGTTGGTGCGATTCAGTCGGAAGTGTTCCGAATAAGGGCCTTACACCAGATAGAGTCTTACTCACACCAAATCTTGGAGCGTAGGCGTTGGCAGCTAAACTGCCTGGTCACTCCACCCTAAACACAACGCACCGACCTGAAGCAATCACTTCCTCGCCACAACAGGACTCGAAATACGCTCAAACAGCACCAAATACTATGACTGATCCCTAATGCGACCATCCATCTATGCAACCTGAATTATCGTCGGTTTCACATCTACAGTAATTTTAGAAAAAACTATGCATTTAATTTTTACTGGTATCCATGATACCTGCATGTATGATGGATACCAATTGTCCCGTAAGATGAAAGTAGATAGAAAGGAAGGAGTGTTAAGATTTGAGAGAGCTATTAACAATGGTTTAGAAGTGACACATAGGTGCTAATCCTAAAGAGTAAGAGAAAGAGCGCAAGTTTTTAGCACAATATCTCGTTAAAGAGAGGCGTTAAGAGTGGAAGAAGGTTATTGATGATATCATTGCAAGGTTATTTCAGAGTTAATTAAAGAGCTGCAGACAAATGACTATTGAGTGATAGGTGATAGGAAACACCCTCAACATTTGGAAACACAACTAAAAATCTTTAAACTTAAGTCAGGGGTTCAAAAGATTAATTAGTGAAGTTGAAATGTTGGTAAATTGCACTCAAGACTGTAAAAAACTAAATTAACAGATTCAATTATATTTTGTTGATGTGCATTATTAACAATGAGGTTAATTGTTGAATATATCAAAAGTTTTTACGATAATATAGCAAATAAGTGGAGCAGTTAAAACCCGTCAAACCCTCTTTAACAGTTTACAGCCAAATGATACAAAAACTTAAGAAGAGTAAGTAAGAAAGACACGCGAAATAAATATAAATGGCCGTACACACGTAGGGTTTTTTAAGTCTTTCCACAAGAATATAAGAAAAAAAAAAGATATAATTATTATTTATTTTAGATGTTATCCATGATACCTGCAGGTATCATGGATAACAACTAAAATAATAATTATATCTTTTTTCTTTCTTATATTCTTGTGGAAAGAGTAGGAGCTTAGCAAAAAGTCTGGTGGAAAGACTTAAAAAACCCTGCGTGTGTACGGCTGAGTAGCGAAATGAATAGCTTAGCGAGTGGTTAGATGACAGTTCAATTAGATGGATAAATAGAGGAAAAACATTACTCTTCTCGGAATAATGGTGCTAATATTACACAAATAGTCTTGAGACGCTGATATAACAAGGCTAGAATGAATCATAAACACATAAAAACTTATTTAAAATAAATATCAGTTATAACTCTGATGATGAAGAACCATACTAAATATAAATATACTATTTTAGCAGCTATATACATTTATCTAAGAAGTAAATCTTATAATAATTTTGCATATTATCTGTTAGATAAATTGACGTTATCTAGAGCATGACATCGAGATCTGCCTATAAACATATCTTTGGGAGATATTTATTAGAGCCACCTCAAAGACAGTTATTATTGGGTAGCAGGTGCACACATAGTCTAGAGGAGGCAAAGACAGTCGAATAAACAATTTAATGGACTCTGCTAGCTGCCAATGAAAGCTACTATTTAATTAGATGATGCTAATTCGAGCAGTGATAGTTAGGGTGTCGCTACAATACCTATGTCTTACCTACAAATAAATGTACCACCAAAAACTGGATGGGAATCTTTTAAATATTCCTGATTTTTTATTCAAATATTTATGATTTCATGATTTAAATGTTTATAGCAATAAAATATAATTAACCATCCTCATTCTTTTCCACGATAGTTTAAAATAATATTATATCAACGAATAATATTTCCGAAAAGTACGACCCACCCAAGCCAAACCAACTCATTTTAACACAAAATAAGTGTGACAATTCACACTATTTTTGGCAAAACAGAGCATGTAGAAGAGAAACCAAAAGTTTCTTTTTATAAGTTTTTGTTGCAATATCTAGTTTGGAAATGGGTAAACATCAAAACAGGTCTGTGAGCGAGAGCACTTGATGCTAAAAAGGAAGAAAATATACGACTCTATGCGGCATATATTATTTCACGTTATTTTAACAATGCAAGTACATGGAATAACTACACCGTTATTATAACTACTCTCATCAATATGCATAGATATTATTTAGTATATTATTACATACTATGCATAAATAACTCGTTATTAGTTATACTAACGAGACATCAGATGCGTAGGAAGCAACACAGAAAGTAGAGACAGTTAATTGCAATCAGAGATAGCAATTGTTACTGCTGTTGTTGTAGTTGTTGTTACTATTGTTATTGTGTGGGTGTGACACAGCGTGGGAGATGAAAAGTACAATGGAAGAATGATGAACTGAGATGCACAAGACATTGCTATCTACTATACAGGATAGAGTTCACTATAATGGATACAAAATAACAATATGATAAAGTACTCTTCAATTAATTTTCAACGTTAACATATTGTTACAAAACGATAAGATATTCCATTGAAAAAATTATCATATTTATAGTGTATTTTAGGTAGGATATAGCTATTAATTGTATGGAGTAAACGTTTAGGTGACTCAAAACTATCCCCCTTTCACAAAGTGTGTAAATCATGCAGATGACCGTACACATCTACCCACGGACTTTAGGTGACATTGGGGTAGAGAATAAGGGAGTGGGCGAGGATTAATAGGATATTCGAGGAATTGAGGAGCAACATTAAAAACCAGTGCATAGATAAGCTGTCTAGGCTAGGTTCCGAATTATCGGTCGGTTTCACATCTTCGGTCATATTGTAAAAAATAAATATTATAGTCTTTATATGATCGAAGATGTGAAACCGACCGGTAACTCGTAATCTACCCTATAACCCAACTTCAGCTAGATAGATGCATATCTAACTTTATTTACAATCAAGTTACCATGTCCAATAAAGTTCAACGAACTTCAACTTATCAAAATACGTCTAACTCTCCCATACGTTTCTTAGACATTTCCTATCTGACTAAGCAAGAAAGTTAGCCATATAAGGATAACTTTCAACAGTTAATGATTGTACAATACAGTTTACCTATATTTAATTTAGTAGTTAGTAGTCACTATTTACTCAGTGCAAAACGTTGATGTCCTACTTACTCATCATATAAATAGAACGAATTATCTCTCATGTCGCCAGAGTAAACTAATAAATAAGTAAGATAAGAGCACGACTTCTCGTTAAGCACAAGTAACTAAATCTGTTATCTTGTTGATGGTTACTCACATCTGGATGTTCCTTGACAGGGACGTATACTTTTTCTGAGAGGGTGACAGCTTCGCCTGCTGCATCGGGGAGGTTGAGGGGCTCTTTGACCCCCCCATTGATTTGAAACAGATTGCCTCGCACTTTGCCGATTTCTGAAAAAAACAAAAACAGAATGGTTAATGGATATACTGGATTTTTTTATTATATAATATTGGGATGATATAGATAATATTAAGGATATGAGAAATAATAATAATAAAAATAAATGAATTCGATAATATATACTTAAAATAAAATACATTCATGCTTTTGCGAATAATTGATATAAAAATAGAATCTAAATCTTAAAGTTTCACTTAATACACTATGTTTAACACAGAGAATACACAGGAAATTACACTCCTTCACACATGCTCCCATGCCAAGATATTTGTGTGACGTATGCGAGTATGCATCCGGTTAACGTGATCGGAACAACCAGGAAAAAATCACCTGACGTCTTTTTTAATTGATAATTATAAAATAAAAAAAACAATAGTTTCATAAAAGTAAAAAATATTCCGATCACCATTTAAAATTCACCTGTTTGAATAAATAGTAAAATCATTTAAAGCAATTATTTGAAGATATTTTTAATTTGTGTAAAACTTATTAAAGTTCACCTAAAAGTTGGTCATGACTCATGTTTAATAAAGATCATGATGTATGATTTCCCATAATGTTTCATGACGTACATATGACTGAGTAAATAAACTAAAAAAATAATGCAAGGGAAAGGAATTGAAATAATACATCATTAGAACCACCTTAAATTAATTAAGAAATATCTATTATTATATTCACATGTTATCTATTAATCCAAATCATTTATACGTTAATTATGAAGCTCTGCGACCTGATAATGATATAATAGAATAAATAGATATAAAGTATTTAAATGCCAAAGCACTTACGAGAAAAAATAGCAATATTGTTCTACTTAAAAGTTAGCATTAGCCTTATATGGAAGAAATATAAATTGACTGTCAACTTAACTTGAGAAAAAATACAATTACCAACTAGCTAATTGGTTTAACACCCACACGAGATGAAAGTTGTTAAACCGTTTACCCTATGTGAACATGTTGGTGAACATGGTTGTTAACTTAACATGTTGGTGAACATGGTTGTTAACTTAACATGTTGGTGAACATGGTTGTTAGTTAACTTAATATGTTGGTGAACATAGTTGTTAACTTAATATGTTGGTGAACATGTTTCATGCCAATGACCGTTCAAATTCACGCGTATTTAGTAAGATTTCTAAATTAACATTAGTGAATATTTCTGCAATGTGCATCGGGTCAGTCAGTGCCTCTCCATGTTCACACGTTAATTAATGGGCAGGTAAATGCACACATACTAATATTGTTTAGAGTACTGTATGGGTGGCACACAGGCGATTGTATGGAAATGAGCTGCAACCATCCAAGGTAAAAGTAATACGCTAATTACTGGAAATAACAGTACTGATACTGCTTGCGTAGTGTACAGAAAGATACTGTAAGGCCAGTAAGGGTATTTTAAGTATGAAAAGTGCTATGTTTGTCAGTTCCTGTTAGGAGGTACTTTCTATTAGCCTAATGGTGATGTTAATTAAAGGAGAACTGGTAAATTAATTAATGTAAGACTAGTGGAAAACAGAGGAATGGTACAAGAGAATAGAAAGGTAAGAAAGAGAAGCAAGCATAAAATTGTATTCTTCTTCTAATTTCGTTTACATAATACTTTAAAAATGTGATTTAAATTTAGCTAACCAATATGATGAAACATTTTAAAATATGGATAGTTCAATGATTAAAAAATATAAGAAAAAAAATCTTCCATTGATATATTAAATAATACATATTTTTATTTATATTGAATATTTATATTTGTTCATTCATTCAGGTAAGACGTAAGCAAACAGGTGTGTACTGGACTGTTAGATTAATTACCTTCTGGCAAGGAGCAGTAGAGAGGTAGGCCCATAGGGTGCAGTGATCAATTGACTGAGGTGTGCCCCGGATCAACCCATACGGAAATAATGAATATAGACTGTAATTAACACCTATGCAAAATGAAGTAATAGTCAATATTTAGTCGCTTGGTGATTGGAATGCGTATATATAATATTAATGTCCAAATGTATTTTAATAACATTTCAAAAAGTGGTTAACTAATAAGTAAACAATTTATAAGAAAAGTATTGTAAACAAATTAAACAAAAATGTTACTGACAATTTCTGCACTTCTACGTAGAATGTTTAAAGTTTTACATTTATATTTTTATAATAAATTGAAGAGTATAAACAACATGGAGGTGGAAGTTGAAGTGCCTAAATGTATTGGAAAAGCCAAAAAAGGACTTCATATTTTGAAATTTGATACAATACCTTATTCGGTTAGGATAGTTAGTTCAAGGACTGTGGTTATATATAAATAAATATTATGCTTATAACTTCATGGCTTGTTATTTCAACAGTTATTTGTTACTATTGAAATACATATAAATACAGCTATTAAATTATTCTAAAACAAACATTCAATTTATCTTAACAAATACACAATATTTAATTGTGTAATAACTTAGATTGATTTAAATGTATAGCTATATACACTGTAATTGAATTTCGACTTCAGTAATTTATTCATCTCTCGCACAGAACAGAGAATCAAATTAAAAGTGGCTGAAGCGGATTAACTAAATACCATGCAATTAATTGGGGTCAGAGTTTAGACATGCTATTCGTAATTAAAAATACTTCCATATCAGCTAACTAATAATATACCCATCAAAAACTTAATTAAGTTTTTCAATCATAATAAAAATGTATAGTTTAACCTTACTTTGTATTAAAATAAAAATAATTTTTTTATGATCGAAAATGAACAACCGTTCGATAATTCAGAACTAACCCTAGTCAAACATATTCTTCAGGGTATTAAATATCAGAACTAATGTTGACTATTGAATGGAGTGAATATTGAAGAGTTATAATTAAAATGGTGAGTCAGAGTCAATCACTGCATTGAATGCCTTATAGTGTTCCATGCAAAAAAGAAACAAATACAAGAGACTTGCGAGAAGAAAGTAGACAGAAAAGTGACCCATTATGAACGAGGTATAGCAACATCTTTGGTTGAAGAGTTATAGCCTATAATATAGGTACTTTGAACTTAAGAGTATAATGCTTTCATGGTTAAAATAATATCATTTTAAGAGTCTAAAATTTAAATAAAAATAATCCCCCACAGAATTAATTACAGAGTATCTATAAAACATTTTTTAAATTGTTTAAAACATCAAATTAAGTCATTAATCTTTCACCCCAAATATTGATTGCATAGCCTGCATATATGTAACAATTACTGAATATGTTCATTAATAACAAGGTAGTAAATTGGTTTAAAACTAACCAAGAAATAAAGTCAGTCACGACTAACTATTTAAGCACAGGGCCATAGAGTTATTAATGTTAATTTCTATTAACCTTTTAAACAACTAATAATTATTCAGCATGACTTATTAACTACGTGATATCAGTCAACATCTTTACACATCAAAACAATGATAATTATACACCTATTTAATAGAAGCATAAAAAATAAGAAATGACTTGTAATTTGTAAAAACAGAAGTGGTTGCACTAAACTGCTGATCACAATAATGAAAATTATGATTCTATATGCAAGTAAAACATGCATTTTTTTCACGACATAAAAATCAGTTGGGTAAGTTATGAATTATAGGTCAGTTTTACATCTCGGTCATATAAGAAAACACGATATAAAAAAAAACGACCGAAGATGTGAAACTGACCGATAATCCGTAACTTACCCTAGGTCTACTTGGTTACAATAGGTGACTTTTTGCGTTACTATGTTTATGTACTAGTAACTAGGCGCAAGAAACTAGCGATAACAACATTATAAAATGTTAATGAACACGTATCTCTTGGCTTCATTATCATTCCTGTAAAGACAATCAGTAGTCATTTACAGAGCATTGGCCACGCATTCACTCTAATCCTTATCAATATTCACAGCGTGACCTCTAGGAGTGCATGCCCTGTAGTTCTTAATTCAGATTTAGCGTGTTCGAACATCAGAGCATCAATTGATTCGAATGGTGATAAGAGATAAGCGGCTAGGATATAGTAACAGAAAATAGGAGTGGAGTGGAATACGAACACAAAATACAAAGAAATGAAAAAACTATTAAATTGTATTGGCAGAATAATTTAGTTAGCTAAAGAATTGAAAATAACAGATTAAATTTGATAGATTTCTATACAAATAATATTGCAGTAAACCAATGCATTAAAATAGCGCCTATAACATTTTCTGTTACATAATTAGTAACATTGATTTAAGGGTAGTTATAGACTATAAATTATAGATGATTAAAATAAACTATGGAGAATTAGAGCTATTCTATAGTTTATGTTGAATATTTAATTATACATATGTTTACTATAAAATGACTATAATCCACCTCTTCCACCATCACCCCCCCCCCCCTTCTTCCACCACTCACCCCTTCTCTTTCCACCACTCACCCCCTTCTCTTTCCACCACTCACTCCCCTCTTCCACCACTCACTCCCCTCTTCCACCACTCACTCCCCTCTTCCACCACTCACTCCCCTCTTCCACCACTCACTCCCCTCTTCCACCACTCACTCCACCTCTCTCCCCAAAATGGAATAACTGCTCACACTAAGGCCCTGTGGTAGAACAATGGCATCGTTCATTGCATACAGCTGGAGTAGGTGAGTATGTACGTCACAATAACAGACACCTATGTACTCTGTCGCATACCGAGACTGAGATAGCGGCTACACTCTCATTAGTACACTCAGATTCCTACGGGAATATAACGGTAATTTAGAGGCAACTTGGAATACTTGAAAGATAATTAATGAACAAGTGGAAGAATGAAACCAATATAATATTTTGATAAACATTTTGTGACTAATTGAGAAAATAAACATATTAAGATTCAACTAAAAATTGATAGGTGGACAGAATAAGTGAATTTAAAGTTTAAATATATTGAAGTAGATAAATGATTCGAAAACGGTTACACTGTTGGAGCTGTTTTGGTTGTTCTGCAACAAGTGTTGTGTTTGGTAATTAGTCTCATTATTCTACGTAACACCTGTACGCAGTTGTGATTAACGGCTAATAGAAAATTGGGCACTGGGAAAAAATCTATATTATTAGAAATATACAGTATTCTTACATTTTCTAGTTTAGAGTCATTGCTTAAGAAGAACTTTCATACATTTTACCTTCTATAAATTTGTCAAATGGGTCAAATTTGTAATGGGAAGGTTTACCCCATTATTAGGAGGCGTTGGTGTATTATTTTGTAATGTGCAGGTCTATTATTTTACTAGAAGGCATTATTGTGTTATTTTGTGTTGTGCAGGTGAATCTCTTTACTAGGAGGCATTGTTGTTCCAGTAACGAAGGTGGATGCTTTCACGCGGCCACCTGATCCTATTTCCTGGGGGTCACTTTCTACCAGAAATAAAATATGTTGTTCTACGCCTACATTCGAACAGAAATAGACCAGATTTAGAATACCACACACTGCTAACGGTATCATGAGAATTTGTTGTAGAAAATATAAGAAATAACATCAATAACATCAAACTAAAGATAAGAAATAGAATCAGAAAGAAAGTGCCATGAAGAAATCGAAACTTACAAACCTCTTCCTAGTTTATTCATAAGCTAAGTAAATATAATAAGTCATTAGAATAAATAAAGTACATAATAATGTAATTAATATCATCTCAGTAGATGTGGGAATCAAACCCCTAGCTGATGATTAGAACACAATAAGCAGCTTTCTAAAACCATCAACTGATTTCGCTTTCACACTGCATATTATATACACTGATCTAATTTGTGTTGCTTAATTGAATAATGATGTATATTTACCTGTACCCAATTAACTTATTTAAAAATATCATTTAAGGTAGCATGATTATATTAACTAATAAATGATTCAGAGACGTTAGGGTCTACTTCTAGCCCACACATGTCTACGGGTATGTTTTATTTAGTAAACTCTACATCATTAGCTACGGTTACGCTACAAATACTCTGAATTATCGCCAACAGGAACTTACTTTATAGCGAAAACAGGTGACTGTTGATGTGTACCGTCATACGCTAAAATAACTAATTTGCGGGAAGTTAAGAATTATCGGTCGGTTTCACATCTTCGGTCATAAAAGAAAAAACTATATTGTGATTATTATTTATTTTTATTGGTATCCATGATACCTACAAGAAACCTGGATGCCTCTCGTGATACCTACAGGTATCATGGATACCAATTAAAATAAATTGAATAATTATATCATATAATATCGCTTTTTCCTAAATGACCGAATATATGAAACCTGCTGATAATTCGTAACTAATTAGTTACCTAAAATTCCCTATATATTCCCATAGTTCTTTAACTGCTAGTACACATAAGTTTTTACGAGGCAAACACTGAAGTAACTACAATGCTTATCTGTGTTTACGAAAATGCTACGAAACTAGCCGAGTAGACATAAATTGTAGACGTCGCGTCGTATAAATTTGTCGTAATGACAGTTAATTTATTAACTAATGTAGAGAGAGTAATTTCAACGAGCTTAAAGAAATAGAACAACATGAAAGGTTTAATGACTCATGATGACTCAGAAAAAACATTTATGTCTTTACGTGAAAACAATATCAGCCGTCAAATCTACCAAATTATCTAATAGAATCTCTAACAGAGTGCTACCGCATGTCTACTTAACTGATGTCTAGATATAATTTAAAAACAGTTATTTATTAGAGAGTATAAATTAGATCATTCCACCAATAAATATGTCAGCAGGTCTTTAGAAGACATTTCCTTGTCGAAAGTTTGGTTATTTTAATTATCGTCGATGTGTCCTCGTACAGCAAAATATGCTAGTTATCTTGTAAGCGAAATGTGGCATTAATGGCGAGACAGGAAACAACCACCAACAAGAACCTTGTTAAACAGTGAAGCTAAGAATGAATCCATTGGAATAATGCATGAAGTGAGTATGTGACTAACTTTAAATACGTTACACATGCTAGGAGTTTTGAAACAGGAAAGTAACTAGATCCCTATTTATTTTTACCTCTCCGTCAGGGATTTCTGGCAACAGTTGGCAACTCCTACCCAGTACGCGTTCACATGAGCTTCTAATTTTCCACTTGGAGAGATAAACGGAATATATTTTTCAAGTAGAAATAGAAACATTACAGGAGTAGACTTCATTACGAAGGCATTTGAAATGACTCAGTGGGGATTTGTTAAAGCGTTTCCTTTATACACGTGGCAACAGCGCAGAGGTTACATTCATGAGTGCCTAACCGTCTTACTGGGCCCGAAATAGCCCGCTAATACACAGATGGCATCTGCTGAGAAAACTGAAGCATATACATCGCCTAAAATAGCAAGAATGAATTCTGGGAGCTGACTTTAGTACTCAACAGCTTTGGTAACTGTAATTACTAACAAAAATGATATACTGAAGACTATTTTATGTAGGTTATAATGGCACCTTCATGATAGGAAGAACTAAATAATAACTCAAAAGTTACCTAATCATAATTTTTTTAATGAAACTATCGAGAAAAATTGAAGTATATCAAACCATTATCTGAAATACATAACCAAAAACATTAATAGCAAGTTATTCGTGATTGATATTGCGAACATATGTTGTATGGAAGAATCTATAGAAACAGAAACAGGGTTGAAATTGAGGGGAAACTGTAATAAGAGTACCTACGTACGCACGAACTCAGGAGAGAAAGTTTACAGTGTGAACCAAGACAACAGGGAAAGTGAAGACATGGCCTAATCATGCCAAAATAACTCATGTCAAGATAGGCAAAAAACCTTCATACATTGCTGTACTTGTACTATATTATGACACGAACTAATTAATATGCATCACATAAAAGAGGTAAAATAATGCTAAAAACTATTGTACATCTTGGTAACATTTTATATGTTAAATCAAAATGAAAACTAACGAAATTAAAGGCAACTTTGTGATCATAATAATATTCATTTGAATAATAGTGCCAATGTTCATCTGAAAGCATTAATAACGAGTTCTAAACCAGAGAAGTAACAGAGACCAAGCTAAATAGCAAGCTAGTGCCATGTTTACACTAGTTGATACCTAGCACTGGTATCAGGGTACCACGCCTGTAGATATAACTAGTTTACTAGGGTATGTCCTAAGTTATCGGACGGTTACACATTTTGGACCATATAAGAAGAGAATCAATTCAATATTTTAACTCGTTATTTTAATTGGTATCCATGATATCAGCATGTATCATGGATACCAATTAAACGAAAGATTTAAAAAATTCTTATATGGTCGAAAATGTGGAACTGTCCGATAACTCGGAACTTAGCTAATTCGTCACCAATACATACGATATGCAGCACTGGTGTTTAGCTCTGCTTGATTGTTCTGTGGGGTAAGGCTTGGTAAGCTAATAAACAGCATCCCCAGTGATGAATATAGCAAGCTGAAGGAGAGGGTGATTGTACTGTGTTTTTAATTAATAGATTATATACTTAATAAATATACATTGTGATATGACTCAGTTCATCCATAAAAACTATGTTAGAAAGCATGGATAAAAAAGTTACAAGTAACTAATGCATTTCTAGCGTAGCAGAATTATGTTCCATCATGTCTGTTTCAATTGACATACACATGTACACCTACACACAGCAAGTACACTTACACACAGCATGTAGACATTGTGTAGCAAGGTCACTGGTTGGTCTATATCACACACAAACATCGGTCCACACAGACAATTAGAGCGTGATGGAATCGCAAAAGAGTTCCGTGACAGAATTGTCTCGGGAGCAACTTACCGACCTCTTGGCGAAGAAATGGCAAAAGTTTAAGTTATAGCGCTATGGTATCGTATGTCTTAAATTAAATTTATAAAGAACCCGTGAAAAAATTTAAGAACTGTAATTCATAACAATAGGTGAAACTTTAAAAGTACCAAGAATAATGTAACACAAGGTGAAAACGTACAAAACTGCAAAGTTTATAAAACTTAAGTAAAAATTAATTTAATTATGCATAATTAACACTATTTTAAACAGAAAAGGACTGGCAACATTAACCCCCACACTATATTACTATACCAGGAATTGTAATTAAAGGTTAAAGTGCATGACTTTATTATCAAAATAACACATGCTTTGAAATGGATTAAAATGAGATACAGAGTGTATCAAATTAGCATAATATATATATAATATACAGAGTATATCGAATTAGCAAGTACTGAAGAGTACTGTTCACCTCCATTGAAAGGGACAAAGCTGCGCATGAATGACCACAGAAATATCGTGATGCGCATACCTAATCTAAGCCACAAATTGCTTCATCTACAGTAAAGGTAACTACCCCAAATACCTGGCAAATCAAATAGCACAAAAAGTTACCTTTCGATTAACTCAAGCATGTAATTTCAGAATGAAATCATAGTACAGGTGAGGGCACAGTTTTGCGACAGGTGTAGTCATTAGTTGTGTCCACACCTAGAGTGTTGGCTAAGAGAAAAGTGCACGCGATGAACTTTAGAGTTGCAAAACATTTTCAGCAGTCAGTCGTGAGTGCCTCAGTCGATATTTCAGAAAAAAATACCGCAATTAACTAACCTATAACTTGTCAGTTCAGAAACTTAGGCAATTGTAGCACCTCATTTCTTTTAAATTAAATAGAGTACGAGTGGTTAATTTTAGAGAATTTTTTATCTTTCAGAACATACCGTTCATATGAAGAAATACTCACTACCTTCCATCATACTTGCTAGATATTGTGTGTAATACCATTGTATAGAGTATTATTGTATAGTATTATTGCCTGCGTATAGTCGTAACGTTAATCTGCAGAATCGTACCGGAAATATTATAAGAGAAAGTATGCCCGTCAGATGGAAAAGAGATTGACACACGATAGGAGTGGGGAAAGAGGGCAACACAAGTGTGGGGAAAGAGGGCAACACAAGTGTGGGGAAAGAGGGCAACACAAGTGTGGGGAAAGGGGCCAACACAAGTGTGGGGAAAGGGGCCAACACAAGTGTGGGAAAAGGGGACAACACAAGTGTGGGGAAAGGGGGCAACACAAGTGTGGGGAAAGAGGGCAACACAAGTGTGGGGAAAGAGGGCAACACAAGTGTAAGGAAAGAGGGCAACACAAGTGTGGGGAAAGAGGGCAACACAAGTGTGGGGAAAGGGGCCAACACAAGTGTGGGGAAAGGGGCCAACACAAGTGTGGGGAAAGGGGCCAACACAAGTGTGGGGAAAGGGGGCAACACAAGTGTGGGGAAAGGGGGCAACACAAGTGTGGGGAAAGGGGGCAACACAAGTGTGGGGAAAGGGGGCAACACAAGTGTGGGGAAAGGGGGCAACACAAGTGTGGGGAAAGAGGGCAACACAAGTGTGGGGAAAGAGGGCAACACAAGTGTGGGAAAAGAGGGCAACACAAGTGTGGGAAAAGAGGGCAACACAAGTGTGGGGAAAGAGGGCAACACAAGTGTGGGAAAGAGTCAATAATTTTGTAGTAAGAAAAAGAGTTAGATGAATAGCTACTAGTATAACAAAGATGTAGATAACATTTACAAAGAAGTTTGCCCCTAGTGTAACATCGTATAACAAAGATGTTACACTATAGAAGTATAACATCGTATAGCAAAGATGTAACACTATAGAAATGTAACATCGAATAACAAAGATGTAACACACTAGTATAACATGGTATAACAAAGATGTTACACTATAGAAGTATAACAAAGATGTAACACACTAGTATAACATGGTATAACAAATATGTTACACTATAGAGGTATAACATCAAGCGTATCGTCACAAATTCTCCACCATACAGCTTTCACTTTCCTTACTCTGTTTCATAATGCATTAATATGCTATTTACTGTCTATGTGTCGTCAGAGTTTTAATACTTTCTTTCGCATTGTTGAGTAGCTACAGAACTACAGGGGTTATTGGAGTGACACGAAGGTCTTTGTCAGACTGCACTGTATATACAGTGTGTGCAGTATATACAGTGTGTGCAGTATATACAGTGTGTGCAGTATATACAGTGTGTGCAGTATATACAGTGTGTGCAGTATACACATTATACAGCAGGTTATTTTATCTATGTAGTTAAAATAAACACAAGCATGCATAAGTAATAAAATAATAAAGTCAATACTCTCACATACTGTATATACAATCAACACTGTATAGGTACAGACTCTCACTGTATAGAGGTACACAGTCACTGTATAGAGGTACACAGTCACTGTACAAACACCTGATTACACTCTTCCTGTAGCTACAGACTTTTTGTAACGTAATTACACTGTTTTTATCATTTCGTGAATGCAATGAAACAAGCTAGGTAAAGGTTGTCCTGAGACATTTCATATGTAATTAAAAACCAAAAAGTAAATTAGTTAACATAATTAAGTCACTAATAGCTAACTAAAATTACGAACCCTTAACTTTAAGATAGAGCCAACTTTCTTACCACCAAATAGCAGTAAGGGATAATTTAAGCTTTGCCACCAGTGTTATGAAGTACTATTGGGGAAGTGAATGTTTGGAATCTTTTTCCCTGGATGCGAGGTGAAATAATTAGCTCATTGTCACCCGAGGTTATGAGTTACTGTTGGTGAAGATATACAAAAACTACACAGATGAATGACTCTGCAAGGATACATTAATTAGAACAGTTATTATTTATATATAGCACTTCATTACTAAGTGTTTATGACAGGTGAATGATGAAAACTGACTATTCTTTTCGTTTTAATCATCAAATATAGTCTACAATAAATAAACGAGATGATATCTTGTGGTATACGTATTATGAATATTTATTGTATTGTGTGAAATAGTAATAATTAAAAATAAACTATGGAAACCCTGTCTTTAAGATTCACAGTTTCTCTCAAGAGGATTTAAATCAACTAGGGACAAAAACCCACACGCCTTTGTCTCAATGCAGTAAAAAGGTAGAGACGGTAGTAGATGGATCACAGGATAAGCACATTATCTTTTTACCAACCATCAGGCTAAATAATTAGCAAGATAGCAGTGCGAGGTTGACGACAGCTTAAAAAATATACATAATTAAATTACCTCGCGCAAGAACAATGGTAAGATTCATGACTTCCCTAGGAATAATAATTAAACCAATCGGCCTATCAACCCTGAGGAAATTATTCTATGAATTTAAACACTGATTATGATAGATAGATAATCTAGACCAGGTTGCTAAAGGTTACTAATTGAAATAATTTCTGGTTATACTCTTTAGGGTCAGATCTTAATTATCGGTCAGTTCCACATCTTCGAACACCTAAGAAAAAAATATATAATAACTATGATTTAATTTTTATTTGTATCCATGATACCTGCAGGTATTATGGATACCAATTAAAATCAAAAAACAATTATTATATATTTTTTTCTTACGTGTTCGAAGATGTGGAACTGGCCGATAATTAAGAACTGACCCTACTATGAGTTAATTTCATGGGTCTGGAGCATATTAATTATTCAGATCTGTTTATAACCAGTGACAGAGGTACCTACCCCGCCTGTTTGGTTAAGGTACGCTTTATGGATTTGTTAATCTTTGTGTTTGTTAAGATTGTTACAAAGCTAAACAGCTGTAATGTGACGAAACTAATAAAAGTGACTGGCAATGGCGCAACTGAGAGACTATTTTATTTTGGTATTGGATGCAACTTTTGTAACAAATTCAGATAAAAAAGGTAATAAACTATAATATTGAAATAGAGAGAAAATGTAACTATACAATTTAAAGGCAAGTCAAAGAATACACAATGACTATAAATAGAGAGTGACGTAACTATTTCATTCTCAGGATGCCTTAGAAATGACTTTGGGAGTTACTTTAGTGTTTGAAAGCAGAGAGGCCTGTCGGGTGCGTATCCATTGTGGGGACATTTTTTGGAGACACCTGCTCAGTCTCAGCTCTACGAGACACTGTCACAGCGCACTGCCTTTATGGAGCCTAGACCTTATCATGTCACTTTAAAGTTTAAACTCTAATGTAACTGTACTTTCTAAATAAATATTACGCTAATTGAAGATATAACAAGAAAATTGCTTCCGCAATTTAGTGACTTTAAATATTGATCTTGGAGTAAAAGATATTA
The DNA here is from genome assembly GCA_947561585.1 of Caprella mutica. NCBI lineage: Eukaryota > Metazoa > Arthropoda > Malacostraca > Amphipoda > Caprellidae > Caprella > Caprella mutica. The sequence continues at coordinate 85,436 of CANNZV010000571.1, read as the reverse complement.
TTTTGAGGCAATTGGTTAAATAATTACAGGTGGGATTGTTTAGTTTAACTTGATATTTATTAGATTGCAGTAGAAATGCAGTTCGCAAACAGTCTTTTGACCTTCAGAAAAACATCTCTACCTAACTTGCACCGATTCAATAGTTTAAAACTCTTATTAAAGAAACCGATGGATCCACCCTTAGGGTAAGTTACGAATTATCAGTCAGTTTCGCATCTTCGGTCATATAAGAAAAAACGATATACTTATTTATTTTTATGGATCCATGATACCTGCAGGTATGAATCACAAGTATCCATGATACCTGCAGGTATGAATCACAAGTATCCATGATACCTGCAGGTATGAATCACAAGTATCCATGATACCTGAGAGTATCATGGATACTGGATACCAATTAAAATATAAAATATTTAATATTATATCATTTTTTCTTAAATGACCGACAATGTGAAACCGACCGCTAATTCGTGCGTTACCCTACATTCACCCCCTCTGACATCAATATTCAAACACACCCACAACTCTGACGTAAGAATCAAGTGCAGATACGAGTACAGCTTTGAATGCCCTGAGCGTTTGGGGGCAATGCACCTGCTGCCCACCTGTGCAGTACTCTGCATGACCTGCGCACACAGGAATGCATACACCTGTGCAGTACTCTGCATGACCTTCCCATGCAAGAATGCATTCGCTGTACAGAAAGTAACACGAGTCATGGGGACAAAAAAAAACAGGGATGATTTCACATATCATTCACAAGTTTGGTAGTCACTCATACTAATATCCTAATGATAATGTATAAACAAACATTAATTTATAATTTCTTCCTTTATTATCCTTTCCTCGTTTACGAATGCAAGTTCATGTAATTCATTTAAATATATTATAGAAATTATACCTCCCTGTATTTAAACAAGACAATCCAAACTTTAAATTATTTAAGAATACACTCATATTAGATACTGTCAATAACTCCTAACGATCATAAGGAACTTCTAAAGCCCCCTTCCATGTATTAGTTAGATAGTTATAATATGTAGATATGATAGAGCTAAAGAGAGTAGCTAAGTAAGGTACAGGGAGGCATGCTGTGCAGTCGCCGCGGGCAATGCTGGCAAGTATTTGGGAGGCTGGCGGGCTGGTCAGGTACACTCGTGAACGGTATGGCCCCAGGGCAAATACACTTAAGCACCCTAACTAGCATACAGAGACCTGCTAACTTATCAAAACGATATCAAACCTCATGGAGAAAGTATTTTGCAGCTAAGAGCATCATGAATAAGACTTACTTGTCTGGGGTATTAGAGGCTGTACATTATACAGATGACAGGGAATACTAATAAAATAGATAAGGAGACTGCTAAAAAGGTACCTAAACTCTAACTCTGACATCAACGGGTCAAACAATGTGAAAATGAAGCGAAAATATAAATATTAAAAGCAAAATAAATACAACTAATGAATACAAAGAGAATTAAGGAGCTGGGTATTGGTATGCAGCTAGCCAAGAAATGGATGCAGCAGCTAGCCAAGCAAAGGATGCAGCAGCTAGCCAAGCAAAGGATGCAGTAGCTAGCCAAGCAAAGGATGCAGCAGCTAGCCAAGCAAAGGATGCAGCAGCTAGCCAAGCAAAGGATGCAGCAGCTAGCCAAGCAAAGGATGCAGCAGCTAGCCAAGCAAAGGATGCAGCAGCTAGCCAAGCAAAGGATGCAGCAGCTAGCCAAGCAATGGATGCAGCAGCTAGCCAAGCAAAGGATGCAGTAGCTAGTCAAGCAAAGGATGCAGTAGCTAGCCAAGCAAATGATGCAGTAGCTAGCCAAGCAATGGATGCAGCAGCTAGCCAAGCAATGGATGCAGCAGATAGCCAAGCAAAGGATGCAGCAGCTAGCCAAGCAAAGGATGCAGCAGCTAGCCAAGCAATGGATGCCGTAGCTAGCCAAGCAATGGATGCAGAAGCTTGCCAAGCAAAGGATGCAGTAGTTAGCCAAGCAAAGGATGCAGTAGCTAGCCAAGCAATGGATGCAGCAGCTAGTTAAGCAAAGGATGCATTAGCTAGACAAGAAGTGGATGCATTAGCTAGACAAGAAGTGGATGCATTAGCTAGACAAGAAGTGGATGCATTATCTAGTCAAGAAGTGGATGCAGCTAGTCAAGAAGTGGATGCAGCTAGTCAAGAAGTGGATGCAGCTAGTCAAGAAGTGGATGCAGCTAGTCAAGAAGTGGATGTAGCTAGTCAAGAAGTGGATGCAGCTAGTCAAGAAGTGGATGCAGCTGGTCAAGCAGCAGACATAATAAATGTCCTAGCAGTACCCACATGAGTGTACAAACCACATTGAGGTTTAACAAGGAAATGAGGACCAGAAATACCATAACCACAAAAACTGTCAAGTGACTGTGGTCTAATTAGCTAATAAGTAACTACCTTCTTTTTCTCTTTTAGAAATAAACTGGTATACATTTAGTACGAGCAGAAAAAGTAGTATTACAATAAATTCTAAAACATTTAAATTTAAAATGTTACTTCAAATGTATAAAGTTTAAATGTATCGACTGAACATTGAGATGTGCATTAAGCTATCATTTAGTAGGTACTAATCATTTGAAACATCGTATTGGTAGGAAGATGGAACTAGACAACCAGTAGCCTCTGGCTAACTAGTCTAAAAAAGAATGCGCATACGCAAAATAATAACAGTTAACCTTTTAGATCTGCTGCAGTGTTTGTTTGGAGATGAAGATAGAGAGCTTTTGAGGAACATGCTTGGAAAATAGGCCTGATAGATCGATACTAATCATTCCTTATCATACAAAATAAACATTTAGTAGCATAATAACCAAAAAATATTAAGGGGTTTCAAAAATGACTGGTGATAAAAAGTCATATACAGTTTTCAATTTAAAATCTGAATTACTATGGCAGTGATATAACTTATAAGAAAATAAATATTTAACATTTTTTTCAATTGGTATCCAATTTCAATTAAAATAATGTGTTTAAATGTTAGGTACACATATATTTTTTCGTATATAGCTCGCTACCTATCGGAAATATGAAATGGTCCGGTAATTCGTAACTACCCTAGTTGGAGCACATTGATGTACATACGTACCCGCATGACACTAGTCACTAGGCATTCCAGCAAAGGAAGTATAGGGGTGATACCCTCAGAGGGGAGAAGGTAATGGTGCCCTCACATTGCCACTAAGTCAACACAAACAATCAGAAATTAAATTGCCAGCTATTAAGCACTCAATGCAAGACTCATTGATTTTTTTTTTCTTTAGTATTAAGCATTTTGAATTACTAGATACTGTCATTAAAATAATATAGATGAAGGAAACTAATAGATAGGAATCTATAAGAATCATTAAAAGTGATAAATATGAAGAATAGTTAGGTACCTACTTTCTAATAGCTGGTCTATATAACAAGAAGTTAGAAGATATAGAATAACGTATAAGGTATTAATTATTTAGAACACACTTCATCGAAAAGAACAACCTTATTTACACAAATTAGCCATCGATGAAAATCAACAGAAGTTAATTAAAACCCTATAAAATGGATGAAAAAGAGACCATGTGGTCAGGTATGTCTTTGTACTAGAGTTCTAGCCAAAATGGCTATCAATTGGCGTGGCAAATAAACCGGTAAGAGTAGCGTGTACTAAAGAAAAACCATCTGGACGCTTTCTCTCCTTCGGTGACAATATCAATAATTATCATATTATAAATAAACTTGTTATTGAACAGAAAAATAAATAAAGTGTCAGGTAACTAATAAAATGGCTACAAGGTAGTGTAATAGGTAGACATACCTATTGAAATGTTCTATAACGTAAAATTGTTGTGTAAATAAACGATTTCATTATCACCTTCTAAATCTACCTGAATTCAATTCTTATTTTCTGAACTAAAGTGGAACTCAAATACCGGCAAGTTACAGAGTTTGCACATGTTTACATTACTCTATTTATACTTCTAGAGCGAGAAATATATGGTTTGTACCGGTATTTGGGTACCACTTTACGTACGAGGAGTTATGAATTTTCAGTTATTTAATTGAGCCAATAAACAGATTATTGAATTATCAGAACGCTGGCTTAATTTTGCCGGTACTACCTAGTTAGGTAGGTGTTATTTCAATAATAATATGACTAAACTGTCTACCAAGACCTAGTTAGAGGTATTGGAAGTAGCTAGGTACCATTTACTATTCGAATACCATTATGCCAAGCTAAAATTTATTGAATCTTTTCTTGTAAAATAGGTTAATTTTATTTAAGTTACGAATTATCGGTCAGTAAAACATCTTCAGTCATATAAGAAAAAAAAATATAAAAATAATTATTATTACCTAGATAGCACTGTGTAATAATAATTATTTATATGACGTTATTTGTTATATGCCCGAAGATGTAGTACTGACCGATAATTCGTAATTTACCCTACCTAGTTATATAGTTAATTTTTTTTCTACTTTTTTTTATATGATCGAAAATAGCTAAACCTAAATGAAAATGATAATAAAACTTTGAAAAATTATAGATAACCTAATAGGTAGATAAGGTAAGTTACTAATTATCGGTCAGTTTCACATTTTCGGTTAGGTAGCTAGCTTTATAAGAAAAAAAAGATAAAATCATTTTTTTTATTATTAATATTATTGGTATCCATGATACCTGCTTATAACATTTTATTTCGTATCCATGATAACTACCTACAGGTATCATGGATATATATTAATAAAAATAAAAATTACATAATAATTTATAATATAGGCTAGGTAGCTACCAAGGTCCTAGGTATATAATTTTTCTAATATGACCGAAAATGTATAACTAACCAATAATTCGTAACTTAGGCTACCCTAGGTATAGAATAAACAACTAACCTAACCTAATAACTAGAGCCCTAGTAGGTACCTACTTGGCCTATTAATTAACCACCTAGTTAAATAAATATGGTGCTGCGAACGTTAAATTCCACGACTGGCACACCACTGTACTCGCATATCATCATATGGCACTTATTATAGACTGGCTAGTTACGTACCCACCTCTTACAACACATTTTAATTCCTGTTTGCTAAGTCTATAGGTACGATTCAGAGCTGAAGGCAATATATCACATAGAGGAACTCCATTATCTTATAACTAAATTGAAGCAAACAGTTGTGATAATTTAGAACTGTGCCAAATTGTATCTTACCTTCATCTAGCAGTCTCTCAACATGAGCAAAGACACCGGGAAAAGCAGCAATCTGTTTTTTATCTTTCAGTAATTGTGCGAGATAATCCGCGATACTGTGAGTGCTACTTATTTCGGACATTTTAATATATTATAAAAAAACAATGTTATCAGAGAGGATAAATATGAACGATGTCCAAGATGAAAAGGTATACCCAAGTAGCTAGTTACACAGAAATTAAACTCGGGACGATCTGCTTCAATAACTTCACTGAGCGGTTCTCCACTCACTACTGCCTTGTGATTGGACTACTCAGTCAGAGCCACAATGTACATAGTACACGTAGTACTGACAATAGAGTGCTGGGTGCGCGTGATGTCATCATGACAACACAGTAATATTGAAATTTAGCTGTTTAGTAGTTTCAATAACTGGATAAATCTATTTTAGTATTCTTATAATGGTAACAAAATCAGTTTGTATAACTTTAATCATTTTAACTGACTTCAAATGTATCGAAAAGTGTTGCAGTGATGACGTCACGTACACAAAGCATCTCAATTGTCACTACTATGTTGTTTTGTTTGCTGTACAGAGAGCCCTAAATGTATTAGTGTACAGTCGAGTACTTACAGTCGCTCATAACTGGCTTTCTGTATGACTGAATGGTACAGGGTCTGGGCTTGGAAGGTACAGAGCCTGGGCTACGATGGTACAAGGATGGACTTTAATGGTATAGGGATGGACTTTAATGGTACAGGGCATGGGCTACGATGGTAAAGGGTCTGGGTTATGAAGGTACAGGGTCTGGGCTATGAAGGTACAGGGTCTGGGCTATGATGGTACAGGGGATGGGCTATGATGGTACAGGGCATGAGCTATGATGGTACAAGGCATGGGCTATGATGGTACAAGGCATGGGCTATGATGGTACAAGGCATGAGCTATGATGGTACAAGGCATGAGCTATGATGGTACAGGGCATGGGCTATTATGGTACAGGGCATGGGCTATGATGGTACAGGGTCTAAGCTATGATGGTACAGGGCATGGGCTATGAATCTTATGATGGTACAGAGCATGACCTCATGGGCTATGTGGTACCCACTCCTATGTTCAGGGCTGTAGGACGAACCAAACATCTTCAGTATAGAGTTAAATGGGAACAACATTCATAGGTGTAATTATAAATACCTACTGAATAGAGTGTCAGTTATTCATTTCAAGGAAAGAGTAATTTTCGTATTTATAATGATAAAATAGTGTGTACAGTATCTTTAAAAAGGTATTTTTTGTTAGTTAAATAAATAATGAATTAGCTAAAAGGTATGTTTCTCTTTTTTAATTTAAAATTTGTGATACAGCTTCTGTTAAATTAAATTTATCAAATTCATGTAAAAAAATTGGGTAATTTTTGTATCAAAAAAAATTATCATGAAATTGGTACAAAAAATACAATTTTATGATTTTTTTTCATCACAAAATAATATTAATTGTTATGTAATGCATATGTGGTGGAAAAGTGATGAACATTATTAAATTATTGATTAGTTAATTATTTTGCCCAATTTTTAGTGTAACTTTTGAAATGAACAAAATAGTAATCCTTTAAAGTCTAGAGTTGAGTAGTAATCTTACAGAGAATGCTAGGAGTTACAGGGTAAGCTAGGAGTTACAGGGTAAGCTAGGAGTTACAGGGTAAGCTAGGAGTTACAGGGTAAGCTAGGAGTTACAGGGTAAGCTAGGAGTTACAGAGTAAGCTAGGAGTTACAGGGTAAGCTAGGAGTTACAGGGTAAGCTAGGAGTTACAGGGTAAGCTAGGAGTTACAGGGTAAGCTAGGAGTTACAGGGTAAGCTAGGAGTTACAGTGTAAGCTAGGAGTTACAGGGTAAGCTAGGAGTTACAGGGTAAGCTAGGAGTTACAGGGTAAGCTAGGAGTTACAGGGTAAGCTAGGAGTTACAGGGTAAGCTAGGAGTTACAGGGTAAGCTAGGAGTTACAGGGTAAGCTAGGAGTTACAGGGTAAGCTAGGAGTTACAGTGTAAGCTAGGAGTTACAAGGTAAGTTAGGAGTTACAGGGTAAGCTATAGGAGTTACAGGGTAAGCTATAGGAGTTACAGGGTAAGCTATAGGAGTTACAGGGTAAGCTATAGGAGTTACAGGGTAAGCTTTAGGAGTTACAGGGTAAGCTATAGGAGTTACAGGGTAAGCTATAGGAGTTACAGGGTAAGCTATAGGAGTTACAGGGTAAGCTAGGAGTTACAGTGTAAGCTAGGAGTTACAGGGTAAGCTAGGAGTTACTGGGTAAGCTAGGAGTTACAGGGTAAGCTAGGAGTTACAGGGTAAGCTAGGAGTTACAGGGTAAGCTATAGGAGTTACAGGGTAAGCTATAGGAGTTACAGGGTAAGCTATAGGAGTTACAGGGTAAGCTATAGGAGTTACAGGGTAAGCTATAGGAGTTACAGGGTAAGCTATAGGAGTTACAGGGTAAGCTATAGGAGTTACAGGGTAAGCTATAGGAGTTACAGGGTAAGCTATAGGAGTTACAGGGTAAGCTATAGGAGTTACAGGGTAAGCTATAGGAGTTACAGGGTAAGCAATAGGAGTTAAAGGGTAAGCTAGGAATTACAGTGTAAGCTAGGAGTTACAGTGTAAGCTAGGAGTTACAGTGTAAGCTAGGAGTTACAGTGTAAGCTAGGAGTTACAGTGTAAGCTATAGAAGTTACAGGGTAAGCTATAGAAGTTACAGGGTAAGCTATAGGAGTTACAGGGTAAGCTATAGGAGTTACAGGGTAAGCTAGGAGTTACAGGGTAAGCTAGGAGTTACAGGGTAAGCTAGGAGTTACAGGGTAAGCTATAGGAGTTACAGGGTAAGCTATAGGAGTTACAGGGTAAGCTAGGAGTTACAGGGTAAACTATAGGAGTTACAGGGTAAACTATAGGAGTTACAGGGTAAGCTAGGAGTTACAGGGTAAACTAGGAGTTACAGGGTAAGCTAGGAGTTACAGGGTAAGCTATAGGAGTTACAGGGTAAGCTATAGGAGTTACAGGGTAAGCTAGGAGTTACAGGGTAAGCTAGGAGTTACAGGGTAAGCTAGGAGTTACAGGGTAAGCTAGGAGTTACAGGGTAAGCTAGGAGTTACAGGGTAAGCTAGGAGTTACAGGGTAAGCTAGGAGTTACAGGGTAAGCTAGGAGTTACAGGGTAAGCTAGGAGTTACAGGGTAAGCTAGGAGTTACAGGGTAAGCTAGGAGTTACAGGGTAAGCTAGGAGTTACAGGGTAAGCTAGGAGTTACAGGGTAAGCTAGGAGTTACAGGGTAAGCTAGGAGTTACAGGGTAAGCTAGGAGTTACAGGGTAAGCTAGGAGTTACGGGGTAAGCTAGGAGTTACAGGGTAAGCTATAGGAGTTACAGGGTAAGCTATAGGAGTTACAGGGTAAGCTATAGGAGTTACAGGGTAAGCTATAGGAGTTACAGGGTAAGCTATAGGAGTTACAGGGTAAGCTATAGGAGTTACAGGGTAAGCTATAGGAGTTACAGGGTAAGCTAGGAGTTACAGGGTAAGCTAGGAGTTACAGGGTAAGCTAGGAGTTACAGGGTAAGCTAGGAGTTACAGGGTAAGCTAGGAGTTACAGGGTAAGCTAGGAGTTACAGTGTAAGCTAGGAGTTACAGTGTAAGCTATAGGAGTTACAAGGTAAGCTATAGGAGTTACAGGGTAAGCTATAGGAGTTACAGGGTAAGCTATAGGAGTTACAGGGTAAGCTATAGGAGTTACAGGGTAAGCTATAGGAGTTACAGGGTAAGCTATAGGAGTTACAGGGTAAGCTATAGGAGTTACAGTGTAAGCTAGGAGTTACAGGGTAAGCTAGGAGTTACAGGGTAAGCTAGGAGTTACAGGGTAAGCTAGGAGTTACAGGGTAAGCTAGGAGTTACAGGGTAAGCTATAGGAGTTACAGGGTAAGCTATAGGAGTTACAGGGTAAGCTATAGGAGTTACAGGGTAAGCTATAGGAGTTACAGGGTAAGCTATAGGAGTTACAGGGTAAGCTATAGGAGTTACAGGGTAAGCCATAGGAGTTACAGGGTAAGCTATAGGAGTTACAGGGTAAGCTATAGGAGTTAAAGGGTAAGCTATAGGAGTTACAGGGTAAGCTAGGAATTACAGGGTAAGCTAGGAATTACAGTGTAAGCTAGGAGTTACAGTGTAAGCTAGGAGTTACAGTGTAAGCTAGGAGTTACAGTGTAAGCTAGGAGTTACAGTGTAAGCTATAGAAGTTACAGGGTAAGCTATAGAAGTTACAGGGTAAGCTAGGAGTTACAGTGTAAGCTATAGGAGTTACAGGGTAAGCTAGGAGTTACAGGGTAAGCTAGGAGTTACAGGGTAAGCTAGGAATTACAGTGTAAGCTAGGAGTTACAGTGTAAGGTAGGAGTTACAGTGTAAGCTAGGAGTTACAGTGTAAGCTAGGAGTTACAGTGTAAGCTAGGAGTTACAGTGTAAGCTAGGAGTTACAGTGTAAGCTATAGAAGTTACAGGGTAAGCTAGGAGTTACAGTGTAAGCTATAGGAGTTACAGGGTAAGCTAGGAGTTACAGGGTTAGCTAGGAGTTACAGGGTAAGCTAGGAGTTACAGGGTAAGCTAGGAGTTACAGGGTAAGCTAGGAGTTACAGGGTAAGCTAGGAGTTACAGGGTAAGCTATAGGAGTTACAGGGTAAGCTATAGGAGTTACAGGGTAAGCTATAGGAGTTACAGGGTAAGCTAGGAGTTACAGGGTAAGCTAGGAGTTACAGGGTAAGCTAGGAGTTACAGGGTAAGCTATAGGAGTTACAGTGTAAGCTATAGGAGTTACAGGGTAAGCTAGGAGTTACAGGGTAAGCTAGGAGTTACAGGGTAAGCTAGGAGTTACAGGGTAAGCTAGGAGTTACAGGGTAAGCTATAGGAGTTACAGGGTAAGCTAGGAGTTACAGGGTAAGCTAGGAGTTACAGGGTAAACTAGGAGTTACAGGGTAAACTAGGAGTTACAGGGTAAGCTAGGAGTTACAGGGTAAGCTAGGAGTTACAGGGTAAGCTATATGAGTTACAGGGTAAGCTAGGAGTTACAGGGTAAGCTAGGAGTTACAGGGTAAGCTAGGAGTTACAGGGTAAGCTAGGAGTTACAGGGTAAGCTAGGAGTTACAGGGTAAGCTATAGGAGTTACAGGGTAAGCTAGGAGTTACAGGGTAAACTAGGAGTTACAGGGTAAGCTAGGAGTTACAGGGTAAGCTATAGGAGTTACAGGGTAAGCTAGGAGTTACAGGGTAAGCTAGGAGTTACAGGGTAAGCTAGGAGTTACAGGGTAAGCTAGGAGTTACAGGGTAAGCTAGGAGTTACAGGGTAAGCTAGGAGTTACAGGGTAAGCTAGGAGTTACAGGGTAAGCTAGGAGTTACAGGGTAAGCTAGGAGTTACAGGGTAAGCTAGGAGTTACAGGGTAAGCTAGGAGTTACAGGGTAAGCTAGGAGTTACAGGGTAAGCTAGGAGTTACAGGGTAAGCTAGGAGTTACAGGGTAAGCTAGGAGTTACAGGGTAAGCTAGGAGTTACAGGGTAAGCTAGGAGTTACAGGGTAAGCTAGGAGTTACAGGGTAAGCTAGGAGTTACAGGGTAAGCTAGGAGTTACAGTGTAAGCTAGGAGTTACAGTGTAAGCTAGGAGTTACAGTGTAAGCTAGGAGTTACAGTGTAAGCTAGGAGTTACAGTGTAAGCTAGGAGTTACAGTGTAAGCTAGGAGTTACAGTGTAAGCTAGGAGTTACAGGGTAAGCTAGGAGTTACAGGGTAAGCTAGGAGTTACAGGGTAAGCTAGGAGTTACAGGGTAAGCTAGGAGTTATGAGATAGTTCCATATTTTCTATCATAGATAGCTACCAATTAAAATAACGAGTTATATATAATGTTAAATTATACATTTTTTCTTATATGGGACAGTTCGCTAATTCTCAACTTACCCTACAGCTCCAAATTATTACTTTATTAAATCTGTCTATTATGTTTTTAGTTGTTAATTCGCCCACAGGGGCTCTATCCTGAAGCTGTCTGTGGTGAATGGAAGGGGGGGGGGGGGGTTCCTTAATTGAGCATCATTTTTCTTACCGCTACTTGCAGTTTCAGAGAATAGCGCTAGGGTTATGCTCTCCAACTACGAGGTTTTAGATTATGGGTTATGTAGGCTCGTAGGCTTCATTTACTATCACCTCTTCGTTTTCCTCTTCCATCCGTGAGTGCAGCCATCGTTGATTGTGTCACTTTTCGTCACTTTCCTTGTTAAGTAGCTTTTCTGCATCCATGAGCATGCCACCGATTGGTGGTATGGTGATTTACTTCATGGAGCCATTTTCCTTTCTGTCTTTTTCATCGTTGTCCCTTGTCTAGAAGTTACTTTCGACACCAGTAATAATACCCTGAATTGTTAGTGCAGATGTTACATCCCCCTGAAAATATTAATGAAATATTAATGATATGCAAATGCATTTGTTAATTCATTTACAAAAATAACATGTCTGCAATAAATGTCCTTTTACCTAACTCATCTAATAAAATGAATGTTTTACTAATACTAACACTATTTAGAAATAACTTTTAAAATGAATATTAGTATGACAAATTTATGTATTTTTTTATCTAAAAATAGATTTGTTTCAAAATTATTATGAAGTTTACATTGTTTATATTGACTGTTTACATACACTTTTTAGTACAAATACGATGTTTAGAAGTAACCATTAACTCTATAATACTTTTATGTGATAGTATTGGGAAGTTCCAAGTTATCGAACAGTTTCACATTTTCGATAAGTAAAAAAATTTATAATTAATATCTAACTTATTCTATAGTCATTAAATATTTTTTCCTACATGATCGAAAACATAGAACCGTTCGATAAGTCAGAACTTACACTAAAACCTTTTAGATTTTCCACAGAATAGTTCGCACCAAGCAAAGTGCGGTATGAAAATCGTGCGGTGTTGGTATCATTTCGGTACATTTCCATTGAAGGTAGGTAGGTACACTAGAGAATAACTGATCTTACGCAGAATCTTTACTATTCTGATAAAAGTTAATATAACCATAACTTTTTCATATCGGGAATAAAGAAATGAATTTATACGCATTTGGATTTATAGTGTAATATATGTGAACGTATATCAGGAAAACTGTAACACAACGTGATGGGAATAGTATATAAATATTACATTTATGAAATTGGTAGAAATGAAGATGTTCGAACTTTAGAAATAAAATGCGTATCATTATATTAATTAAAATTAGTAAATACAAATTGATGCTAATTTTTTCGCAAATGTTTCATTTTAGTGTTATATAGACTTTAAAAATAGTTAAAAATATATTTCAAAAATCAGTAAATCGTTTTCTTCATCAATATGATCAATAATTTAAAGAATATTGGCTTAGACTAAAAAGTTGAACTATGATGTATAATAACTTAATATAATAAATACAACAGTGTTTGATAAGTTCGAGAAATGATCTTGTTCAGCGTAACTTCAATTGTTATTTAATAAAATGCTAATGCATTAATTACTTTCCTAAATATTAATTGAAATGTTTATAGTTGTAATGGTTAAATTAAGTTTCAGTTACGGCAGACAATAGAACTCAAAAACCCAAACTGAATTATCGAATCGCGAAACATTATTTCTATTAGGTACTTAAAATTAAAATCACTAGCCAAAGCATCCGATGTTGATGCGGTAAAAGCAAGTTACCTAAAGAAATGTAACCAATGAGGTAAGTTTTTAATGTGATTGTTTATTCTAATAAACCAATTCTTTAGATAAATAAAATAAGAATTAAATTTACTACTATATTTTCTGTTAATCACATCCACGTCAAAGTTAAACGATAACTTTTTACCAAAAGTGTTAGCTTGTTACTAGGGCAAGTTCTTAATTATCGGACAGTTTCACATCTTCGGCCATATAAGAAAGAAACGATATACAGTAATTATTATTTAATTTTCATTTTAATTAGTATCCATAATAACTGCAGGTATCATGGATGCTAATTGAATTGAAAATTATATAAAAATCATTTTATTGAAATCGTTTTTTCTATATGACCGAAGATGTCAAACCTACTGATAATTCGTAACTAACCCTACAATATTCAAATTAATTTGACACAGTACGCAGTGAAGGTTTAAACATTCAACTTTCCAAGTTTCTTGTCCCACAATAAGGCTCCAGATAATTAGAGTGGGCAGAGAGTGTGCCATATGAAAGAGACAACAAACTGCCCAAATATGACCATGATGAAACACCCACGTGGATGACGTCATTACAACACTTATGATGTCATTACAAACGTTAACTAACGTAGAAAACTTTTAAGGGGTAACTCCTACAAATGTTTCTTCTTCATGATGTGTATATAGATTTAGATATTAACGAAGTTGAAAATTGTGATAATTTTATTATAATGGATTATAATTATGGTTTCAACTAAATATATTGAATATTATTTTAATCAGTTGGATCAATTGAGTAAAAGCGGAACCAGAGATAATTATTACATAAAGTGAACTTTTTAACGGCACGTGTACTCTAGTGACTATAAAAGTCATATTAAGTTTTATAGCTTATACTTATAGCTACGCGATATAGGTATATTATATATTTAGTATTTGCACCGAGAAATAGGCGTGTAATACTACATTAAGTAGGAGATGATACCTATAATTAATATCTTTAATAAACTTAAAAATATGTTTATTATTTTAACCATCAGATGTGGTTTAATTCAATCGTCATATATACTTATATTTACTCTCAAATGGTCAATTGCTACTAGATAGAATACCACCCGATATGAGTTTGTTTCACTAAATCACAATATACATATTAATTCAACCATATGTTGTATTAAACCAATTCTAGGAAAACTCAGTCTCGGAAAATTCGGTTTCTGAAAATTCGGTCTCATTTCATAGTGATTCTATTAAAGGAAAATAATAGAAGAAGTTGAAATAATGTATACTAAAATGTGTAGTGTATTTAATAGAAGCGGGTAACATCATTAACTGTTGTAAAATGGTACGTGACATTAGTAATTTTGACATGTTTTGACATTTATTCAACATGAGACTCAGCTAACTGAACTTCATATCATGTACCATCCATGGTGCACTATTGGTACATGCAAACACATTTCTGTATTTTAAAATAATTGATTTTTCTCTTACATATATTGAATGAGCATAAGACTAGTGTAGGAAAAGTAAAGGATAAAAATCACAAAATATAATCGTAGAAATAAACTACATATTTATGACTAGAAATAACAGAAAAAAAAGTATTATTGTTTTTAAAAATGACTGTTCATCTACAAATATTAAAAAATGTAATTGCGGCATTACCGGCATATCACGAGATACGATTAATGTCTTATGTTAGAATAGCATAGTTATTTTCAAAGTTAATGTGCTTTTGTAACTGACCCATACCACATACCTTCATTACCATGTCACTCAGTGTTACTAATAGTTCCTTTTTTCCTAGAGCTTCACAGTTCACTTTCTTACCATGATGAAGAAAACTGAAATGAGTTGTAGGAATATTAAAGTTAAAATATTGATTAATTAAATTGATAATATAACAGCATCTGAATATTTAGAAGTTAGATACATATTTTTTAAATATGAAATATTTGGAAGTTATTTCATAAAATGTATGACATTCAGTTTTGGCTGTTGATTTATTAGGAGACTTTGATGATAATTAATTAAGCATCATGAGATCTCACGTGACAGACTGTGTTTTCTTACAATAATTCGAAGGTACTCACAGTTAGGTGAATAATCACAACAAAAACTAGACAAAAGTGTAGCCTGTCTGTTTATATGATTAATTATAAGAGAAATATACAAAATATTGTTTGAGTATAACTTGTGTATTTTATAGATATTTAAAAATATATTGAAGATACATGACATTAGATAATTGAGGCTAACTTATTTATTTTTAAGTTTTAATTTTTTGGAACACAGGTAGATTATTCAATTTAAAATAATTTTATTTACAGTGATAGTTTCTGAATTTATAATAAATTGTATATAAAAAAGAGGATTTCCTGTAGATAAGGCACCCCAAGATTTCCTTCTTATAGATAAAGCACCCCCAGATTTCCCTCCTGTAGATAAAGCATCCCCAGATTTCCCTCCTGTAGATAAAGCACCCCAAGATTTCCCTCCTGTAGATAAGGCACCCCAAGATTTCCCTCCTGTAGATAAAGCACCCCAAGATTTCCCTCCTGTAGATAAAGCACCCCAAGATTTCCCTCCTGTAGATAAAGCATCCCCAGATTTCCCTCCTGTAGATAAAGCATCCCCAGATTTCCCTCCTGTAGATAAAGCACCCCAAGATTTCCCTCCTGTAGATAAGGCACCCCAAGATTTCCCTCCTGTAGATAAAGCACCCCAAGATTTCCCTCCTGTAGATAAAGCACCCCAAGATTTCCCTCCTGTAGATAAAGCATCCCCAGATTTCCCTCCTGTAGATAAAGCACCCCAAGATTTCCCTCCTGTAGATAAGGCACCCCAAGATTTCCCTCCTGTAGATAAAGCATCCCCAGATTTCCCTCCTGTAGATAAAGCATCCCCAGATTTCCCTCCTGTAGATAAAGCACCCCAAGATTTCCCTCCTGTAGATAAGGCACCCCAAGATTTCCCTCCTGTAGATAAAGCATCCCCAGATTTCCCTCCTGTAGATAAAGCACCCCAAGATTTCCCTCCTGTAGATAAAGCACCCCAAGATTTCCCTCCTGTAGATAAAGCATCCCCAGATTTCCCTCCTGTAGATAAAGCACCCCAAGATTTCCCTCCTGTAGATAAAGCACCCCAAGATTTCCCTCCTGTAGATAAGGCATCCCCAGATTTCCCTCCTGTAGATAAAGCACCCCAAGATTTCCCTCCTGTAGATAAAGCACCCCAAGATTTCCCTCCTGTAGATAAAGCATCCCCAGATTTCCCTCCTGTAGATAAAGCACCCCAAGATTTCCCTCCTGTAGATAAGGCACCCCAAGATTTCCCTCCTGTAGATAAAGCACCCCAAGATTTCCCTCCTGTAGATAAGGCACCCCAAGATTTCCCTCCTGTAGATAAGGCACCCCAAGATTTCCCTCCTGTAGATAAAGCATCCCCAGATTTCCCTCCTGTAGATAAAGCACCCCAAGATTTCCCTCCTGTAGATAAGGCACCCCAAGATTTCCCTCCTGTAGATAAAGCACCCCAAGATTTCCCTCCTGTAGATAAGGCATCCCCAGATTTCCCTCCTGTAGATAAAGCATCCCCAGATTTCCCTCCTGTAGATAAAGCACCCAAAGATTTCCCTCCTGTAGATAAAGCACCCCAAGATTTCCCTCCTGTAGATAAAGCACCCCAAGATTTCCCTCCTGTAGATAAGGCACCCCAAGATTTCCCTCCTGTAGATAAGGCACCCCAAGATTTCCCTCCTGTAGATAAAGCACCCCAAGATTTCCCTCCTGTAGATAAGGCACCCCAAGATTTCCCTCCTGTAGATAAGGCACCCCAAGATTTCCCTCCTGTAGATAAAACACCCCAAGATTTCCCTCCTGTAGATAAGGCACCCCAAGATTTCCCTCATGTAGATAAAGCACCCCAAGATTTCCCTCCTGTAGATAAAGCACCCCCAGATTTCCCTCCTGTAGATAAAGCACCCCAAGATTTCCCTCCTGTAGATAAGGTACCCCAAGATTTCCCTCCTGTAGATAAAACACCCCAAGATTTCCCTCCTGTAGATAAGGCACCCCAAGATTTCCCTCCTGTAGATAAAACACCCCAAGATTTCCCTCCTGTAGATAAGTCACCCCAAGATTTCCCTCCTGTAGATAAGGTACCCCAAGATTTCCCTCCTGTAGATAAAGCACCCCAAGATTTCCATCCTGTAAATAAGGCACCCCAAGATTTCCCTCCTGTAGATCCAAGATTTCCCTCCTGTAGATAAGGCACCCCAAGATTTCACTCCTGTAGATAAAGCACCCCAAGATTTCCATCCTGTAAATAAGGCACCCCAAGATTTCCCTCCTGTAGATAAAGCACCACAAGATTTCCCTTCTGTAGATAAAGCACTCCAAGATTTCCATCCTGTAAATAAGGCACCCCAAGATTTCCCTCCTGTAGATAAAGCACCCCAAGATTTCCATCCTGTAAATAAGGCACCCCAAGATTTCCCTCCTGTAGATAAAGCACCACAAGATTTCCCTTCTGTAGATAAAGCACCCCAAGATTTCCATCCTGTAAATAAGGCACCCCAAGATTTCCCTCCTGTAGATAAAGCACCACAAGATTTCCCTTCTGTAGATAAAGCACCCCAAGATTTCCATCCTGTAAATAAGGCACCCCAAGATTTCCCTCCTGTAGATAAAGCACCACAAGATTTCCCTTCTGTAGATAAAGCACCCCAAGATTTCCATCCTGTAAATAAGGCACCCCAAGATTTGCCTCCTGTAGATGTGTGGATTAGTAAAGCCTAATCTACATGGAGATCCAAAACAGAGGTAGCATGTATAATTGTATACAGGGTGGAAAAAAAAAAAGGAAACCCATTTTCAAATAAGTTTATTTCAACAAAGTTCTAAAAACACATTTTTATTCGTATGGTTTCTCTGCATCTTTCATGGAAATCTGTTAAACTTATAAATAAAATTAAACATCCTGCACTAAAGTGAAAAAATGTAAATAAAAAGGGCTTGCGCGAGGATGAAAAACACAAAAAGACTTTATAATAGGTATAATTGGTGTAAATAAAAATTAAAAAATACTTTTTTTCATCCAATTGACGTTTTGTTCATTAACTCTTCCATTCATGGAAATACATCTTCATCACCAATCACGATGTCTTCTCCAAAACGAGCATATCTTTGCAGAAACCATCTTGAGAAATTTAGTCGGCTGTGCGGTAAATCAGTTTCAAGAGTTCGAGCCTTACATGCTTCTTGAAAGGATGATACTTCACATCGTGTTTAATAATTCGTTGAACTGTGTCTTTAGTGATGTGTAATTCATTCATTCTGATTGATAATTTTGGATTCTGAATAAATTTTTCATGATGTATTAATGAATTAATGTGTTCGTTCTGTTCTCCTGTGACCTAATCGTTTTTTGTTCAAAATGAAGAGGTTTCTGAAGTTTTGAACTCTATATAGTTTTATAGTTGGTGAAAATCTTTCCTGAAAGCTATGTTCAAAATGAGGTTTAACCTGTTCAAAGCTTACAGTGTTTAAATAACATGTGGACATTTTCGTATATTTCGTGCTCGCGCAAGCCATTTTTACTTGCCTTTTTATAATTCGCTGCAGGGTGTTCAATTTTTGTCTTAACTTCGACAGATTGTTAGAATTAGGTTAAATAACAGTGGGTTAACAACGTTAAGACATAGAGTTTATTTAAAGAGTAAATATGTTATACAATTAGAAGTCTATTGAGAGATGAGTGGAACACATCTCTCACTGAGTAATGTAAAGAACCGACTGCCTTCTGGTTCTACAAACAGGGGTATTTAACACTCGACGGAAGTGTGATAGACTTTAGACCTTACGTCCGTTCCTCATTAAAAGTAATACATGGTTATTTAAACAATAGGTAATTTAAAATAGCTGAGCTAGTCTAACAGGAAATTAATATTAAACATATAACGAGTGTGTAATACATTTAACTAAAATTTCAACACAGATTTCAACAATAGATACAAAAAAAGTAAAGGAACAAAATGATGTTTTTAAAAAATTTATAGCTTTCATAGTTGGTAAAATAAACCTAGTTTGAAAATGGGCTTCCTTTTTTTTGCGCCTCCCTGTATACTATATATCAGGTAGCTTGAGTCAGCTTTGCGATTTATAATTACTTATAAAACAGTGTAGCTTGTGCATTTGGTAAGTAATTGTAGATAACAAAGGTATCTTTTTTATTTATTAATTGTAAATAATTATCAAGAGCAGTTTGTGTATTTATTAAATAGCTGAAACCGTTTTCGTCACATACTTCGGTAAATGACTGCATTCGTAGAGTAACTTTTCTGCACCCATGAGTATTGTTACCGACTGGTTGTAGGTGACTTTGTTCATGGAGCCACTTTCCTTCCTGACTGCTTCTTCTAGTCCCTTGTATTTAATTTCCTTTCTACCTCAGTGATATGGCCTTTGGTACTGAATCAGAAGTTAAAACCCTGAAAACTAAATTAATTGACTTATTAAAAATAATAGCATACATATTTTAAATAATAAATATTAAATAGCAGGTGTAGTTTAATTATGTGTTATAAAATATTATTTTAAACTAGAAATTCAGAAGAAGTAGCCTTAGGTCCATACTAGGTCCTTAGGTCCATGCCCAGTGTTGTGTGAAAGCAACTTTAAAATAGTAAGATGCAAAATCACACTCACTAAAAATTTTAACCTGTAAAGCTTATGTTTGTACTATTCTTTGTATTCTAAAATGTTTGAAAAAAAGTTTTGTATCTATAGATTTCAATCTTTTTGTCAACCACTTGATTATAATAGGGGTAAAATGTGAAAGAAAATGATTGTAACAAAGAAAGAAATTTAGTATTACTTTAGTATTAATTTCAATGCTTCTTCATTCACAATTTCTTACTATACAATTAACATTTTTATACTAAAATTTTAGGTTAAAATAATAATATACTTCACATCAAATTAATTCCAAGAAATGCTAGGTTTACAAGTGCATTACAATTCACCCAAAATAAAATTATAATATATTGCATGGCAGTTGTCCGCATGGCAGTTGTCCACTATGGCAGTTGTCCGCATGGAAGTTGTCCACTGGCAGTTGTCCGCATGGCAGTTGTCCTAGAATCCAGTTTAACTGCGGCAATCAAAGTTTAAGCACATACACAGACCAGTTTAAAGTAGAAGATATCCCAATACAACTAATATTTTAAAAAATATGTATATATTTTTTATATATAATTCTTAACATAAATTTTTATTTACATAATTTTCAATATACATATATATTCATTTATATAAATTTTTAATTAGATACATATTTTTTATATAGCTACTTTTTTTACATAATTTTTTTAAATTATATATTCTATATATTTTCTTTTACTATTGATTCCCCATTAATTTTGAATCAACATTCAATTTCTATTGAAACCCCGTTATTTATAACAGGGAAAGTACACTAGTTTAAAATATCTAGTGTACTTTCCTTATATCTCCTAATGCGAAAATTATAATTATGTGATGGTAAATATTCATATTCCTTCATTGTTTCAATATATTCATATATAATCTCATATAGACCTAATTCATTTTTGTATAATTTGAACATGTTCGTTTTTTTTTTTTGTTGATCACAGTTCACGCCAAAAACCACACATTCCGCTGCTCTAAAAGTTAGCTTTTTATAAAAGCTAAAAGTTAGCTTTTTACATCGCTCTAGAAATGAGCTTATAGAATAATTAAAATAATCGTTAATCTTATAGAGCTGTGTGCATACTTCAGATTTTTTCAGTCAATATATTCCTATATCTGAATAGTGTTGTAAATTTATTATTTTTAGAATAACGGCAGAATTCTTGCGACAGATAACTAAAACTCAAATAGGTACCTATAGTCCTATAGGTTGATATATGATCAATAGCAAATTTAGAAGACACATTCACTTGCATAGCCTATATCCCTAACATTTTTTTAATAATCTGTAATGCCAATTGATGTTTATATCACTGCATAGACTGCAAAAAACACTGCAAAACATATCTGGCGCGGTTTCACAGCCCAGTATACTTTGCAAGCGGTGAGAACACGGCGGAAACGCTGCGGTCTCGCCGCCTATAATACTTTGGATTTTAAGAAGCAGTAGCACCGCGGCGGTGGAACTGCCAGTATAGTATGGGCCTTAATGTATTTAAAGGGGCAGTTCAGTCAATTTTTGTTTTCATAATATTAATGTTGAACGATCACTTAGTAAGAATAAAACATTCTTGTAGAATTAAACGGTTGAAAAAATATAATAAGCAATATATATCATATTTTATAAATTCGATTTAGTTCCTGCGTCCTCCTACAGATGGCGCCACCACTCTGTACTATTTGTTTACATTTTACAGCTGATAACATGTGAACAATTTTTCTATCAACAGTATTAACAGGTAATTTATGAAGAGATGGTTTTCTTTTCAAAACTAAATTTAATTGACTCGAAGGACAGTTTTCAATTTCACAAATTCTTTTCACCATTTTCATAAGTTAATTACCGATTCAAGTCTGGGACTGGTTATCATTTTGTTTACGTACTAACTACAAAGATTAGTTACGCGGTCCCCTGCAGTCCACAGATAGCGCCACTAATTTACAATATACTTTTTATATAAACATTTCTAAAATCAACGAATATTCTAATGTTACATAAATAAATATACTAAATCGATTTAGGAACAATTTGGCGATAGTTTGATTTTGACTGAACTGCCCCTTTAAGATTAAAGTTATTGAAAAGTAACAAAACGATAATATCATTTGAATTTGATTTGTTTATTTATTTATTTATTTGGTGTCCGCTTTTACTCGACGGGTATTAAACATGAAGAGTGTAACTATGATACGCACGGGAATATATTGACTTGATATTTAAATATCCTGTTTCTATTCAATTTTTCAATTTATATAATCTATAAAATAAATTAGACTATGCAGAAAATTTAATTTTAATTGAATTCATTAAAAGTAACGTAATAATGGGAAATAAATTGGTATTGATGTTGACCCGTTATTTTTAACGGGAATGTACACTAGTTGTTAAAAAAAGCAGTAAATTAGTGTTTTTATAACTGTATCTAATCTGCAGTATGTACACAAATAATTATGTTAATGTCAAACGTAATTATGATAACTATCACTGATAATTGTAACATTTATATTACACATATTGGTATCAAATATCATTTCATGTATTTATTACAAATATAACACAGTGTTGTTTATACTTTAAATAAGGAAATAAAGTTACATACATTCACTCCCCGCGAATGTAAGCCCTTAGTTCTCAGATTAAAAGCATTTTCTTTGCCCTCACTTATATGATGACGGAGGTATTCAATTCATCTAATCATTACTCAAAACGTAATAGAATTATCAACGAAATCATAACCCTTAGTTAGACTAAATGATCCTTTAATCTTTGTACCACTAAATGATTCTTTGTCTTTTCTTATTTTAAAGACGTTCAAGCTTTATTCAGTCAGAATCAGTCAGTCAGCTATGGGAGCTTGTTGCATTTCTTTCATTTGAGCGTTTGATTGTTTTTAGATTGTGTGTTTCTAGCGTGTTTATTCATTTTTGTGAATATTCCATGTTTACTGAATATATTTTATTCAGTTGTTAATAGTATACCATACAGGTGTTTTGTGACTGACGTTATTAATATATATTCCATTTATTGCTTTTAAAATACAAAAATGTTAGTAATGAATAACATAATTATTAGATATGTTTATATCTTCCCAATATACCACTAGCTTCTACGATAGTGTCACTGGCATGAATATATTTGTTTCAAGTAAAAAGATTGATTTCTATCAACACTTTTTAAGTAATGCCATATTCATATATATTAATATACAGTTAGATATATGAATTTAGCAAAATGATACCGAATTAGCGGAATACAAATTTATATAGCAATAGTAATGTCAAACTCATATAAGAAATGTGTTTTTTAATGATGAAAACTACATAGTCCAACAGAATGTTATTTTTGAATAATTTAAATTTGATTTTCGACAAATTCGTCTTTCGGAAAATTTGTCCTTCGACAAATCCGTATTTCGGCAAATCCGTTTTCGGCCAATTTGGGATTCGGGAAAAAACGTATTCGGAAAAACCATGTCGGCGAATTAGTTTTCGGCCAATTCGTTTTCGGAAAATCAGCCTAGACCCATTTAAAGCAATTCCAGATTTTTCTTAAATTTAGAGTGGAGGGGACCTCCACTCTAAATTAATTGTTCCCAAAAGTATGAAAATGTTTATATTAAAGTTTATCCAATTTTAAAAAATTACACGAATAATAAAGGGATTTATTAAACCTAATACCTGGTTGACAATCAAAATAAATGGTGTACATTCTTTTTCTTCAGACTGAAAATTAGTAAATTAGTAAGTCGGAAGTAAATTAGGTATATTGTAGAGTTTTTGATTATAAAAATCTTTAAAATCATGTAAAATTAAAAATATGCTATCAAATTTGATGGGGTTTGCAGCAAAATTATAAGAAGCAATAGCCTCGATCGTTGTTTAAAACAATAAAAAATATTTGCTTTTAGGTGACCTTTAAAATGTAACCGTCAGTGTCGAGTCTCAATTTCCCATTTACTTTTGAATCCTGGCCGTCAAACTACTAATTTTTGGAGCCTTAACTCTACAAATTTGAAGGGGACGTTCAAAGAAACTCTTCACTTCCTGAATCACTGCTTTTGTTCTTTTTGGTTATGTTTTCATTTGCTTATTTTTGGATGGCTCTGGCCACCCTTCCACTGATCTTGCAGTGAAGCATATGAATTTTTGGCATATTGTAGAAGGAGAAGGTGTTTTTTATTGGCAAACTGCAGAAGGATCAATTTCTTCAGAAAAAAAATTTATGTTGAAGATCAATGTGAATTTTTATACGGTAATAAAAATCCATTCTTATTAACAAAATGGCGTAGGTATACATAATACTTCTTGAAGCATTTTAAGTTCTTCCAATTAATTATTGGCAATTTAAAAATGACACTTCTGATGAAACACAGTGTAAGCATGTTCAAAGCAATTAAAATACGTTAAATATGTAATCAAATGAGGATTGGATTAATTCGTAGATCTAATATTAATCCATAGATTCATTATTAATCGGTAGATTTATTATTTATCCATAGATTTATTATTAATCGGTAGATTTATTATTAATCCATAGATTGATTATTAATGCGGAGATTTATAATTAATCCTTAGATTTATTAATAATCCGTAGATTTGTTTATACAGATTTAAGACCTCAAGGAGAGGGGGGGGGGGGTTTCTGCCCCAGTTGCCTCCCCCATGTATACGTAGGTGCCTACGCGCCTGGCCTGGGTAATATTCTAAGTAATATTGGAGCAATTACAAATAAACCCAATGTTGCCACAAAAAGAATTGTTTAGTACTTAAAATACAATATTAGAGAAATACTGTCCAGTATTAAGGCAATATTACTCTGATATTGGAGTAATATGGTAGCTACTATAGTTAATCTAATCAATTGTGCCTCAATTTTACAAATCCTTATTTTGGGGAAATATTGAATGTGATAATGCCCCAATAAATTTTGTTATGTGGTCTAGGGTAACGGCACGTTGTATCGTCCCTCTCCATTTATCGTCACGTTTCAGTTATTTTCGTCTATAACAAGACTTAGAAACATTTCTATGGTTTTGGTATTTTACAAATCGATGTCTCCATATATTTTTATTATTGTTACAAAAATGTAAGTAATTTCATTTAAAATTACAATCAGAGTGTCAGTTTAACTGATGAGATGTATGACGATACGGTACATTCAGGACAAACCTACCGAAATTGATTAGGTATATAGAATTTGTTATGCGCGATTTTCAAGAAAAAAATTCAAAATAATGTTCATACAATTTTGCTTGTTTTTAATTGCATTTCTTAAATATAAAATGAGAAATAAATTCGGTCATCAATATTTAAAATAAATAGATGTGTCGATATTTGGGTATCAATAAAGAGGGTTTTCCATTTATCGTCATGGGGTGACGATAAATGGTACTTTGATCAATTTCGAAATAGTGGTTCTAAAACAGTTTAATGGTTAGTAAATATATTTATTCTCAATATTTATTCAATTTTACATACTTAGATAGCTTTTACCCATTTATCGACCTACTGGAACTCAATTAGGGTGGTTAGCAGGGGTGGGGGAGTAATTAGAGGGGGGGGGGGGGAGACCTATACATGTATAATAGAATCATAATAGTTGATTATACTATTCAATATACTTTATTCATCTAAATAATGATTAGTAAATAAATAAAATTTGATTTAAATAGATGAAGTGTCACCTAATTTGATAAAACGTAGAAAATTTTCATAAGTTTTAGACGTACAATGTTGTTGTATTGCCGTACACGTTTTCCAAAGAATGTTTGCACATCTGCGTGTGATATTAATAATAATTAATTAATATATAGCTGGTATTCATCTTAAAATCATTTAATAGGTAGTTTAGTGTTTACATTTCTCTGAGATTCGGTTAATTATTATTTACACAGTTTACGATGATATAAATTTTGTGAACCTCATTTATTTGGAAAAACAAACAACGTGATCTATCGAAATTTCGATACGACTTTGGTTTTCTAAAACTTTTTCCTCTCAAAATGAATTGATAATTTAATGAGAAGGAAATTAAAAATATTGTCGCTTTGATTAATTACTTACGTAGGAGTTTTTACGTCTGCTGCAGAATCAGAGGCCAATTCACTGACTTCAAAATGTAATTTTATTAAGATGAGATTCATGAACAAAGTCAAATACCTACCACCTGTCGTGTCTAGCTCATGGATGCAGGAAAGCTACTCCGTGAATGTAGTCACTTACCAAAAATGTGACGAAGAAGTACTTAGATCTTTATGTAAGGTAGTCTCGTAGGCTTCATTTACTATCAACTCTTTATTTTCCTTTTCTATCCGAGAGTGCAACGAACGGTGCTTGTGTCCCTTTTCGTTACATTCCTTGGTAAGGGACTGCTTTCACTGAGTAGCTTTTCTACATCCATGCGCATTGTCACCGACAGTGATAGATGACTTTGTTCATGAAGCAACTTTTCTTTCTGACTGCTTTTTCGAGTCCCTTGTATTTAATTTCATTTTGACATCAGCGATAATATGACCTTTGGCTTCGGAGCAGACGTTAAACCCGTAGGTACTACAATCATTAATTTCTCCATTCTAGCATCATTTTCCCTACTCAGCCAACTTTTCCCCCATTCTACCTAATTTACCCCATTCTACCTGATTATCCCTTATTCTAATCTGATTTGCCCCATTCTACCTGTTTTCCCCATTCTACCTGTTTTCCCCTTCTACCTGATTACCCATTCTACTTAATTTCCTCCATTCTACATTATTTCCCCCATTCTACCTGATTTTCCCAATTCTACCTAATTTCCCTCCATTCTGCCTAATTTCCCCCCATTCTACCTAATATCTCCCATTTTACCTAATTTCCCCCATTCTACCTAATTTCCCATATTCTACCTATTTTCTCCTATTCTTCCTAATTTTCCCCATTCTACCTAATTTTCCCCCATTCTACTGGTTTTCCCCCATTCTATTGATTTTCCCCCATCCTGCCAGCTGTTCAATGAAAATTTTATTCTGTGGACGATATCACCCATTTATCGACACATGATATTTGGTTTCAACATGTCGATAATTGGAGTTTTTCAGATATAATATTTGATTCAATGTAGATTAATTTATACTAAACGAATTGCATAGTACTTTATATGGTTTAAAAGATTTGAAATTCATCTTTTAGTTGGTTCTGTCGTATATGCATTAGTAGAGAGGAGAGTTACACAATAATAATAGTTTTGAAGGAAACCTCTTAAGTGGTCGATAAATGGGGACTTCCCCCCATACATAATACAGTGTAAGCATGTTCAAAGCAATTAAAAATACGTAATCAAATGACTGACATTACTTCAAGTCTGAGGATTGGAATAATTCGTACCCAGGCGCGTACCTACGCGCCTGGCCTGGGTAATATTCTAAGTAATATTGGAGCAATTACAAATAAACCCAATGTTGCCACAAAAAGTATTGTTTAGTACTTAAAATACAATATTAGAGAAATACTGTCAAGTATTAAGGCAATATTACTCTGATATTGGAGTGATATATGGTAGCTACTATAGTTAATCTAATCAATGTTGCCTCAATTTTACAAATCCCTATTTTGGGGAAATATTGAATGTGATAATGCCCCAATAAATTTTGTTATGTGGTCTATAAAGTGCCCTATAATTTATAAACAACGGTCTGTCGATTCGATGGAATAATCCATCGATTTGAGATCCCAGGCAATCGAAAAGAAATCGAATCGATATACGTTGTTTATAGGTTGCTTACATGGATATTTCTATCCTTTTTCATTTAATCGTAACTCATTAACTAATCCGAATAATTTAATGAAGTTATTCTTTAATGTACAAATTCCAAAATTATAAAGTTTCTTCACCGTGGGATGGTCATAATGAACTCTCACCCCTTACCATCCGGTACGGCGGTACCTAATAAAAACGCAGTATACATTATAATATAATTTGATATTGACGTAGATTTTTCATCTCAATTACTCATACCTAAAATAAAGAAGTTATGACATAAAATATTTTATATAAAGTTATTATGAGTATTCATTGGATTATTATCCTGTGACACTATCTGTAGCTAGAGTAGTTCGCTTAATTTTGAACAAAATAAAAATGGAGATTTATCATATATGGATTTCAGAAGCAGCTTTTTTATTTAAAGTATTATTACAAGGGGTTATTGACTGGTAAATATATACCGTTCTTATTTTCAAAGCAATAAAATATTATACCTATTGCACGATTGCATTTAACAGTTTAAAAGAAAAATACGTACCTAGAATGATAATTCATAATAAGTTATATGGAAAGAAATAATTCAATGAGATTATTTAATTGACATTATATTTTTTTCCTGATATATTGCAAAACAAAATAGGGAGGTAGTACTATATTTATTAAGTCCTAAGTATGTATGTATGTATAATCTCTTCCGCCTATCTTGCCACATTGAACAGTCGAAACTATTAAATCATTATAGATATATTTGTGTTTGATATTTGAAGATCAATAACATAAATACAATCTGAAATGAAATAGATTTTATTTTGATTCAAAGGACAAAATAATGTAATATTCTTATATGTAAAAATTATCATATTTATTTGCCGTTCCAACCTTTGTTCAGATTCTAAACAAAATGGCTGGAGGAAAACACAGTGGTGATAAGTAGAGTTTTTAGCTCTATTCTTTTCGTAAATTCATTCACTATCTAATGTTTTCTTTGAATTTTGAAATTATTTAAGTATTAGGCAAATTAGAATGTCCAATCCTAAAACAGGAATAAGGGCATCTTTGTTAAGAAAGAGGAAAGAAATGAAAAAGTCTCCAAGAAAAGGCAATCCCATGGGCCGTCGCAACAATGGTGAGAATTTATCTGTTGGAATAAATCATGAAAATGAAGTAGTTAACTATAATTACCATTTGATTTTGGTGAATATGAATTCAAAATGATATTATTCAAGAGTAATAGATATGATTAGTGAATAGAGACTTCTGTAGGCTATACCTGGTAAACTAAGTATAGGTTCCTAGTTCAGTTCCTACTGTCTAAACTCTAAGGTCTCATACATTTCTTTACCAATGATTTTAATCAAATTATCTTCTTAATCTAGCCTCTAGGTAGTTAGGTATATACTAGTTAGAAGTTAAGCGTCTAGTTATAGGTCCATCATGTTTAAAAGCTATTATAGTTTAGAAATCAGAAATTAGTCACTCTGACTCACTCACTTTACCAGTCTCCAGTCTGTATTTCGTGGTAAATTCCACCGACATATCGGTGGAATTTTTTCCTCTTGAAAATAATATTCTGGCAAAGTCGGTGGATTTTTAGCTAATTATTCCTATGTTACCAGTCTGCAGAATGTGTCTCTTCTCCCGCAGAGACTTTTATTTGAGAGAGAGCTACTCTCAGCAGCAGATTCAGAATCTCCCGCAGCTAAATTAATGGTAACATAGGAATTAATTCAAAATCTCCCGCAGCTAAATTAATGGTAACATAGGAATTAATTCAAGATCTCCCGCAGAGATCTGAAAAACGGGTAAAATGTTGGTGGATCAGCCAAATTACTGGAAATTTATGGTGGATTTCTTGAGCTTTTTCAAAAAGTCAGTGGAATTTTGTGCACCAAATACAGACTGGAGATCCAGTCTCAGCCAGTCTGTAGAATATGGGTAATGGGACTCGCCAGTCTGGAAAAATAAGTGCTTTCTGATGAACTAATTACTCTGTTGGAGTTTTACAAACTTCAAAAATTAATGATAAATTGCTAAAAATTGTATAATCTGCAGCATTTAGCATATAGAGTTCATCTGTTTAATTCTGTTAGCCTAAGCAGTTTTCCAGACTGGATTATGGGAGGTATTTGGGATATTCTCTCTGAACAATTTTGAATTATATACTAGGTACATTTACATTAATTTTGGTACAAAAACTTCTGAATTTATCCCTTTGTTTACATTAATTTTGCTACAAACAGAATAGGGTCACGCAGGCCAAGTAATAAAGCATGTCCAAACTCGCCATTTTAATGGCGAGTTTGTGACAGTTATTTTGAGCCCTTCAATTGCAAATGGCGAGTTTTATCTATTTTTCTCCTATGCTACAATGTTATTTTGGAGAGAATTTATGAAAATTTGATCATTTTGGAGAGAATTTTTTGAATTTTGGAGAGAGCTGGAGAGACAAATGGTGAGTTTATGACACATACTATTTTACTTGGCACGCAGGTAAATTGCGGCCCTTTAATTTTTAATTGCGGCCCTCTCAAGACAGTCTCTAAAACATTCTGAACCGAAATTACATTAAAATGTTGTATAGCTATCATAATAAGCATAGTGCATGCTATAATTTATTACTTTATGTTTTTAGCGTGTGTTTTGAAGCTATGACCGTATGACGTTCCTGTTGTTAGAGGCCGCAGTTGTCAGTTAGTTAATCTGTTAATGGGCCGCAATTTACCTGCTTGACCCTAGATCTCTATGAACCAGTCTGCAGAATCCAGTTTGTATTTGGTGCACTGAACTCCTCTGACTTTTTCAAAAATTGAGAAATATCTACCAACATTCATCAATTTGTCTAGTCCTCCAACATTTTTCCAGTTTCCCCTCCAAAAATTAATGGTAATATAGGAAATAATAGCTAAATATCCTCCGACATTGCAGGAATTTTTTTATTAGAGAAATTGAATATCTCCTGACATATCATTGGAATTTACCACCAATTTACCAAATACAATCTGGTGCAGAATATGAGAGATATTTGGGATTTTCTCTCCGAACAATTTTGAATTATTTCCTATATTTGCATTAATTTTGCTATGAACACTTCTGAATTAATCTCTATATTTACATTAATTCTGCTACAAACAGAATAAGAGTTCTCTATGATTCTATGAACACTATACCAGTTTCTGCAGACTGGTCTATAAAGACTTTCAAAGTTTCTGTAGTCTGACCACTGACCCAGATTGCATTCTTTGTGAATTTTTTTCGAAACTTGCGGTCTTCTAAAAGACATTTATATAGAGTTTCAAAACTTTGCGGCTCATCAAATGTGAATTTTCACTTGATCAAATATTCCCGGTCTGTTAATAAGTAACTAAATCTAGGTAGTAATTGCTCCTTCCACCACGGTTCGCTTCATATCCCATTGCTCACATTTTTATCCCACGACTTGCATTTTTTATCCCACGGCTCGCATTTTTTATCCCACGGCTCGCATTTTTTATCCCACGGCTCGCATTTTTTATCCCACGGCTCGCATTTTTTATCCCACGGCTCTCATTTTTATCCCATGGCTCTCATTTTTTATCCCACGACTCTCATTTATTATCCCACGGCTCGCGTTTATTATCCCATGGCTCGCGTTTTTTATCCCACGGCTCTCAATTTTTATCCCACGGCTCAGATATGATATCCCCACGGCTCTTCAAATAACCTGTTGGTGAAATGGCGTCTCTTAGACAACAACTAATGAAATCTGGCCACTGACCAGTCTGCAAACCAATAACCATCATTATACCATGCACAATCGGTCAACAGATTTTTTATTTTTTGCAGCAATTTGTCTCCAAAGATTTTCAAATTTATCTCCTAAAGGGCTAAAAATTACTCTTCAATAATTACATGTAATTTGTAAACATAGGAATTAATTAAATTGTTGCCAGATAATTCAGGAGACTAATTTCATGGCCTCAACAGTTGCTGGATAAACTTCACAACTTCATGTATCTTTTGCAGACTTCATGAATTGTAACTTTAGTTGTTCTTTACTACTGTAGTAATGCTACCTATATCCAATATCCTTTCAAATGATTGGCTTGGTATTCTTCAATTTCGCTCCAGTCTGTAGAAACTGGTAATTTGGTAAACTGCTCTCCAAGAAATATTCACTTTTCCTCATGTTTTCAGTAAAATAAATGTAACTTAAGAAGAATTCAAAGATTGTTTGCACTATATATTTAAAAGATTTCCAATATTTATTATTTTGCAGCCCACTCTCAAAAATAGGTCTTTTTCTGATTAATTGATTACTCTGTTGTGTTGGAGTTGTACAACTTTTATGATACAACCAGTCTGGTGTCTGCAGAATACTGAGAATATGTGAGATGATTGTGATATTCCTTATAAACAATTTTGAATTAATTCCTATTATAGTTACATGCATGATTCATTAGGTATAATCATAAAGTGTACAATTATGATTTATTATTAATTTTTATCTTTGACCTTGTGTTTTTATTAATTTTTAATGTCAACATAGAAGCTTTTCTTCTCCAATTATGAATTTTTGCTGTATAAAACTTAATTCATATGTTTCCATTCATTTAGCATTCATTTTTGTTGAGGGAGATTCCCAGACTGCAGGAACTGGTAAACTGTTCTCAAGAAATCCTCTATTTTGGCTTCTGTTCTCAGTAAAATTCATGTAAATATAGGAGGAAATTAAGGATTGTTCGCACAGAAAATGTTAAAAATGTCTCATATTCTTCAGTCTGCGGAGATTCTGAAAAATTAATGGTTTCAGAGAGCAATTCAGTCCAAATAATTGAATGTGCTGGCAGTGCTTCTAACAGCCTGATAGTAACTAAAGACTCTAATTACCTCAACCAGTCTGTATTTGGTGCACAGAATCCCACTGACTTTTTCAAAAAGCTGAAAAAATCATAATCCACCAACAATTTGGCTGATCCACCAACGTTTGGCCCATTTTATTTATCAACCGAAAATTAATGGTAACATAGGAATAAATAGCTAAAAATTCCACCAACTTTGCTAGAATATTCTTTTCAAAGGTGAAGAAAATTCTAGTACCTCATGGGCAGCAGAGTGGGCTCTCTCCTAATTCTCGAAGTGATCAAATTATCAAGATAATTCAAAGTTGCAACTGCAACGTTGCAGTAATATAGGAATGGGAGGTCTATGACCCATGTTTGAAAGTATGGACAAAGTCGCCAGTAACCTCACAACTTTTGAGTAGAGAAATAAGTTAAAAACCTGTAAATAAAAGTAAATGACTATAAAATAGTCTCTAGAAATACACATTAATCAGACATGAAGCATAAGGATAATTTGAAGTGTAAAATCTTCACTAGGAAGTCAAATTTCTTATGTAAAGTATCTTGAATTTAGCAACCTGGATCCTTTTTCTCACTAACTGAAGACTCTCCTGCCACACATCAAAACATGGTCTATGACTCCATTGCCAATTACTGCAACTTGCACAGTAATATAAGTATTTATCAAATAGTTGATTAACATTGCAGTGCAGTTTGTATTTGCTGATAAATTTGCGTGACCATGTGATTTTACTAATAATGTGACTCAAATTCATAAATTGGCATAGTTCTGAAATGGTAAAACAGAAAATTGAGAAAATTAATAAGTTATTCTAGTTCAACATTAATCATTTTAAAATTATTGAATGTTTTATTCACTTCTCCTCTCAACAAGTCTACCTCAAAATGTAAACATTAAGTAGCTAACCAACTTTAAAACTTAGCAACTGATATCAGAAGTGTGTACAGTAGTCATTTAGTATAATTTGCTCATCAAAATATTTTTAAATCTATTCAATAATGTTATTTTATACATAATTACTATATAGAAATTAGTTAAACATTACATAGCAGATATTCTATAAACTGTAGGAATTTTATATATCTTATCTTTAAATTATATAAATGGCATCTTCATAGCTCCCAATTATATAAAAATGTACATGTGCTGTGCTGCATATATGCCTTTCTTCATATTTTAAATATGTAGGTCTTAGCTAGATATAATTGATAGGATTTTTTTGGGTGTGCTGTGATTTTATATCTAATTACCTATTTTATGTGAGCAACTTCAAAGTTATTATAAAGCATATTTAAATGTATATTTCCTATGAGTATTTATATCTCCAAATTAACTATTGCAATTTTTTTTCCCTTAGATATACTCCACAATATCATTGATGGCAAAGTGTCTGCGTCTGGCAGTTCCCCTGGTACATCTTCAGGCAGTGCCTCCTCTCAAACTAGAAGGAATATAGCTCGTCTGGCTACTTGGAAGGGACTCTTATCATACTCGGAATCATCCAGCCAATCCTCTTCATCACCAATGGATGACAAAGTTGCTTCACCTGTTGAAACTCCAATAAAGTTGAAAGATGCAAAACCTGAAGCTGTGGTTATTGATCTGGGCCCATCTAGTACCTCTTGCACCAATGGCATTTCAGTGACTGTTTCTACATCAGATAATAGTGATAGTAAAGTCCAGACTCGTATTGTACCTTATCAATTGAGAAGAAAGAGCATTGGGCTCAGACTGAAAACCCCTTCAGTTAGTCACAACAGTGATGCTATTCCTCCACTTCCTAAAATATTGGATTCAATTTTAGAGTTTGCTTCTTCTTCCACAACTTACAAACCTCATGCTGGGGCTCAAAGCTCATCAAACGGATCTTTGTATTGTCGGGTCAATCCGTCAGAGTCACTTTCTATACAGCAGGTTTTTAAGCAGCAAAATAAAAGAAAACTTGAAAATGATGATCCCAGTTATGATATCTGTTCACCCCACTTGAGAGCTAATGGGGGTGTAGGCATTAATAATCCCCCCAACCCCCCATTACCTGGAACTCCCTCCACTCCTGGCCCATCTCAACAAACAGCCCCACCCACCACAATGTCCCTCACAATCAATGAACTCTCTCGGAATGCGTCCGTCTCTTACATGCACAACTCTGATGGTTTTTCCTCACCAAACTGCATCGTGACAAGCACTCACAGCATTAGAAACAGCAGTGGCATTAATTGTTTTCCCTCTGTCAAACGTCAAATATCCAGTCTTGTGAATGGAAGCCCGCACAAAATAGTTGAGGGCATGCCTTCAGCGTCTAATTTCCCCAATGCCAGAAAGAATTCTCACTTTTTATCCATCGTCAGTGTATCTCCTTCATCTGGATCTATTCTTAATGTAACAAAAGTTTCTGGGTCAAAAGTGAGCAATTGTAATGCTGTGTGCAAATCTTCCCTCTCCCCAAGCTCCTCAGTCCCCCTCCCATCAACATCAGCTGCAGCCCCATCTTCCCCATCATCACTCCTCCCCTCTTCCTTTGTGTCAGTATCTTCCCTGAGTCCCTCTATGCTGCCTGCAAGGAAGAGGCCCAGGAGGTCTTACAGCAATTCAGATTCTCAAAATGTTATCCAGGTGCCTGCTGCCTCCCCTGCTGAACCTTTTGTAGACAACTCCATCAGTGCTGCTCCTCAGCACACTTGCTCTGCCACATTACCTCAGGCCTCCGCATCACTCCATCAAATTTGCCGGAAAGGAGCAGCCCATTACCTTCTCTGTGCCCTCAGTGATGAAGTGCTGCTCTATGTTTTCTCATTCTTGTATGAGAAGGACTTGAGCAGAGTAGCTCAAGTTTGCAAACGGTTTCAAACAATTGCAACTGATTCTGAGCTGTGGAGAAGACTGTACCAAGGTCTGTTTGAATATGATACACCACTCTTCCATCCCGAATCTGGTCATTTTACATTTGTGAAGCCAGAGGACTCTGAGTATGACAATCCCTGGAAAGAAAGTCTGAAGCAATTATATCACGGTGTGCATGTGAGACTCAAATTGCAGGTGTTTGACAGTGGCAGATCCATTAAATGTTCAGAGACCATCAACCATGCTCTTAGTGTGGTCAAGGATAAGGACAGACCTTTGGTGTTTGTTCATCCTGGTGCTTACAGAGGGGAGCAGATAGTTCTCGAAAGCCATGTGAATGTTATTGGTGCGGCACCAGGTAATGTGGCTGAAAATGTCATCATTGAGCATGACCGTGAGTCTAGTGTGATAGTGAGTCCTAACTCTCAGAATTGTTACATTGGCTACCTGAGCATTCGGTACATCCCTCCTGAGGGAACTGAAAACAACCAAGGGCCTAAGCACTACTCTCTGGAAATTCAGGAAAAGACTTCTCCTATTGTAGAGCATTGCGTCATACGGAGCAAAAGTCACCGTGAGTATTAAATAATAAACATATTATTTTGAAGCTTTGCTCAGCTTTTAATTTTACTATTGTACAAAAAAAAGGTTGGATATTGAGCTAATTGTTAAAGATTAGCTTTGCTACTTAGGAATAGCTAGCTACATTTATAAATTTGACTGCTCATGTATACTATAAGGGTTAGTTCTTGCTCATCAATTAGTTCCACATTTTAGAACACATAAGAAAACAATATATAATAATTGTTATTTAGTTTTGTCTTAAGTGTTCGAAAATGTGAAACAGACCGATATTTAAGAACTTCTCCTAATGGTTAATATGAGTAGTCAAATAGCTATATACATGTAGGTGTAATTTATACCCCAATAGACTAAGATATTCCCCTTTTCCTCCCCTCAGTCGGTGCTGCAGTGAGTGTTTCAGGAGAAGGAGCAGAGCCCACCATTCGCAGGTGTGAGATATCAGACTGTGAAAATGTGGGTCTGATAGTCACTGAGAAGGCACAGGGTCTCTATGAGGACAATGAGATCAGTCGCAATGCCTTGGCTGGCATCTGGGTGAAGAACAGGGCCCACCCCATCATGAGACGCAACCACATTCACCACGGAAAAGATGTGGGAATATTCTGCTTTGATAGTGGACTGGTGAGTTCAGAAGATTCTATTGATGTTTAAGAAGAAATAAATAGTAAATTACTCTTATGGAAATGTTGTGTAGAAATGAATATTAAATTCGTAATGATCTACTGTGATTTTGCTAATTTTACTCAAGCTACTATTTGTGCATGTTAATTAATATTTGTTTAGTAAGTAGATTGACCATCTAAGTAAAAGGAGAGTTCTCTATCCATCATTTCTCTTTTTCAGGGCTACTTTGATTCCAATGATATCCACAATAACCGCATAGCTGGCTTTGAAGTGAAGGCCCACGCCAACCCCACAGTGGTGCACTGTGAGATTCACCACGGACAGACGGGAGGCATTTACGTGCATGAACATGGCATGGGACAGTTCATAGAGAACAAGATCCACTCCAACAAGTATGCTGGTGTATGGATTACAGCTCATAGCAACCCCACCATTCGCAAGAATGAGATCTACAATGGCCACCAGGGAGGTGTTTATATCTTCACTGATGGAAGGGGTCTTATTGAACACAATAACATCTATGGTAAGGACACCATTAATATTTCAGGCCATTAACCTGAGTGATCATTTGGAGGAAACTGTTTTATATCGGTGTTTTTGCGTTGTTACCTGTCGTGATGTGATATCTATCCCATATCGTACATATTTGGTAGTAGCTATTGGGTTTCAATTATTTACATTCAATGAATCATTTTTAAAGGATTAAAGTAATTAACCATGATTATAATATGAAATATCTGTCAATGTAAGATATGTGATGCCAAAGCTACTTGTATTAAAAGCTAATATTTTTTCATCCATTTTGACTTTTCTTGCATTAGAATCCTTTGTGCTACTCTAATTGTTACTAGGTTAAGTTCAGAGATATCGGACAGTTCCACACTGTCCAATATCTGTGAATCAGTCCCACAACTCGTAACTTACCCTAACTCTTTTCTCAGGAAATGCTCTGGCCGGCATTCAGATCCGTACCAACAGTGACCCGATAGTGCGGTACAATAAGATCCACCACGGGCAACACGGAGGGATATATGTGCATGAGAAGGGACAGGGTGTCATTGACCACAATGAGGTCTACGCCAACACACTTGCTGGAGTTTGGATCACCACAGGTCAATATGCTCTCTATACTCTCTATACTGCTAATTTATATTACTCAGTTGGAAAAATGATTCCAAATTTATATAAGTTAATTAACTTAATTTAGTTGGGTAAGTTACGAATTATCGGTCAGGATTAGTTCCACATCTTCCATCATGTAGGAAAAAATGATATAATTATTATTTTATTTCAACTTAAGCTAATTGGTATCCAAGATACATGCAGATTTCATAAGTTATAATTAAAATTAAATAATATTATTAGAGCCTATTATTTTTTCTTATTATGACCGAAAATGTAGAACTGACCGATAATTCGTAACTTACCCTAGTAAATTACAAAGATTTGAGAAATTAAGTTTATGATTTTTACAGGGAGTTCCCCCACTCTGCGTCACAATCGCATCCACTCTGGCAAACAAGTTGGTGTGTATTTTTACGACAATGGACATGGATTGCTTGAAGATAACGACATCTTCAACCATTTATATTCGGGAGTTCAAATTAGGTAAAGTATATATACCTGTGCTTACTTTTTTAGTGACATTTAAATCAGGAAGATTAAATATTAAGTATGGTTACTTTAACTTTTTTGTAAATTGACTAAAATTCATTAGCTATTGATTTAAAATTTGAAGAGTATTTGTTTTTTTAATGATATTATTTTATCAATCTTATTTAGTAATTGAAATATTGAAAATTGACACTTAATTGATGTAGCTACATAACTTTGAACTAGGTGAAAGTGCAATGTTTCATCATGATTTTTTAAAAAATTTCTCAACACAGATTATTATTATTTTTAATATCTTATTTTTCTTCCCTCAGAACGGGCAGCAACCCCACAATAAGGCGTAACAAGATCTGGGGGGGTCAAAATGGCGGAGTGTTGGTGTACAACAGTGGCCTGGGGGTGCTGGAGCAGAATGAGATATTCGACAATGCCATGGCGGGGGTGTGGATCAAAACAGACAGCAACCCCACCCTCAGGAGGAATAAAATATTCGATGGTAGAGAGGCAGGCATCTGTATATTCAATGGGGGAAAGGGTGAGTAATGGGCAATTTCCGGTGATTAGTGGTTAGCTGTTCAAAGGTGTGGGCTGAACATGAAATAGTGAATCTATTCATTATAGGGAAAGTAACGAATTAACGGTCGGTTTCACATCTTCGGTCTTACAAGAAAAAACGTTATAGCTAATAGCTAATTACTTAATTTGAATTTTAATAATTATCTATTTTTCTTCTATGACCGAAAATGTGAAACCGACCAGTAATTCGTAAGGTACCCTAGCTTTTTATAGTATATTAAAAATAATAATAATAAATCAAATAATTAAAAAGTAGGTGATGTATCTCCAAAATGACTCAATGATGTTTTTTTTTCAGGTCTGCTGGAGGAGAATGATATCTTTCGCAATGCCCAGGCAGGTGTACTGATATCTACCCAAACTCACCCCACACAGTCCCACCCGGTGCTAAAAAGAAATAGAATATTTGACGGCTTGGCTGCAGGCATTGAAATTACAAACAACGCTACTGCCACTCTGGAACACAATCAGATCTTCAACAACCGCTTCGGGGGGCTGTGCCTTGCCTCTGGAGTCAACCCTGTGCAGCATGGTTAGTTGCTGTTTATTTATTTCAACTGAAAACTTCTTACAATTGAACATATATTGTGAGTCAAATATATGTTGCGTGCTAGCTAGCAATCTGAAGGGACTAACTGTGTGTGTTGAAAAGAGTAGCCATGTTTTTTACCGTTCACTAATTTTCTATTTCCGAAAAGATACTTATCTAAGTGTAATACTTCCAGATATTTTAAAATTGGTCTGAGTGCTTGACAACAAATTTGTAAGATTAGTGTGGTTATTACTTCAGTGTGTTTACTTTCCCCAGACAATAAGATCTACGATAACCACGATGCAGTGGAGAAGGCAGTTTCAGGAGGCCAGTGTCTGTACAAGATCTCCTCCTACACCAGCTTTCCAATGCACGACTTCTACAGGTGTAGGACCTGTAACACCACCGATAGGAATGCCATTTGCGTCAACTGTATCAACACCTGTCACAGTGGACACATAGTGGAGTTCATACGCCACGACAGGTGAGTAAAGGGAGCTTATGTTATCTTCTTAGTTTATCTGTTTGCTGGCAGATATTTCAGTGATAGCTACTCTAATTAACATCCTTGGCCA
Organism: Caprella mutica; assembly: GCA_947561585.1. Taxonomy (NCBI): domain Eukaryota; kingdom Metazoa; phylum Arthropoda; class Malacostraca; order Amphipoda; family Caprellidae; genus Caprella; species Caprella mutica. The sequence goes on along the minus strand of CANNZV010000571.1, from coordinate 45,865 downwards.
TTAGTATTGAAAGGAAATTAATGTTTGAGTAAATGTTATTGTAACTTTTTCAATCACTGAAAGTTTTCTAGTGCTTTGTAATGGTGGGACTAACTTTGCTACATTTTTTAGCTAATTTTGTTATTTTATTGTTTCAAACTTCTGTTTTTTCGACTCATTGTAGTTCAACTGTGACGTTTTTGTGTTTTCTTTCAGATTTTTCTGTGACTGTGGTGCAGGAACTCTTCACAACCCGTGTGAGTTGCAGGGCGAACCAACACAAGACACAGACACTCTGTACGACTCAGCAGCTCCCATGGAGAGTCAGAGTATGCTTGCCGAGATATAAGATATTAACTGATAGTGCTCTCTTGCAGGGACAGTTTATATTACGTATTACCCCTTTAAAAGTTTCTATAGGACGTGGATCTTGTTTGCACCAATCTAGTTATGTCTAACAAAGGAAGGTAGAGAACGGTATCGATATCTCTTACAGCATTTTTGTTTTGGTGCTTCAGTACCACAGGTTTCACTAGGTAAGAGCAGAATGTATTCGAAAGACTCCTATTCTGAGAATATTCAAGATGTACCATTTTCCGGTGATGCCAATTGCTGTTTATTTAGCATTACTCTTCTCTATAGTCAATCAGTGTATAAGCCATCACACCTGTACATAGTGCATTCATTCAACATTCTCCGACACCTTTCATATCCTCTGCTTTCGCGTTGTTTAGGATAGTAGCGTTGCTATTCAATGTTATCGTTGTTTGTAAATTAATATTTGTAATTACTATTTTTAACTGTGATGAGTTTTCCTGTACAAGAGAATGTCACCACTGAAACACCTAGTTTTCCCTTAGGACATTCCTTCCCATTATTAAGTTGTTGCTGAATTTTGTCCTCTTTAGTGTTTCTTCTAATTTCCGTTGAAGGAGTCTGTTTGCATCCAGGCTACGGGTCTGTGTGTATCATGGATACATTATAAGAGTATTTTATTGCTTTATTACTAACTGAGATTATAAATCGTATCTATTCGTCTTAGTATTCTTGTAACATTACTCACGCACGTTGGTGTGGTTGTTTTTGGCATTATTTCTCATGGTTTTGTTATTACTGTTGTGTGACGGTCTAATAAGTTGCTCTCCTCTCTGCCGTGCATTAGGTGCTATTCAGTCGCTCCGTTAACGTTCTTTCTGTTATTCACTCGTGACGTTCTCTTTATATTATATTTTGTCTATTTTTATGGTAAATGTTTGAACGTTATTTTTTGAGTTAAAGTTCTATCTGTACTAATAGTTACTTCTAATATTTTCCATTGGTTGAGAGTTTGAATATATATAACTTTGTTATAGTCTAGTTAGTTTATAAGTTACCTTTAGATCTAACGCGTGCAATATGCCCACACCCTGAAAATGCAATAAAAATTTGAGCACAGATTCCTCAGTTTATTTTCTTATAGCTAGGGAGAGTTACGAATTATTGGTCAGTTTCACATCTTCGGTCATATAAGAAAAAGTGATATCATAATTTCATTTTTATTATATCGTTTTTTCTTATGACCGAAGATGCGAAACTGACCGATAATTCGTAAGTTACACTTAAGTATGAAAATAGTTATCTTTAAAATGTTTTGGGTATGATTTTACGAAAGTATTGCAATTTCCTCTCTCACACTAATTATGCTTTAAATATTGTATAGAATCATGCAAGTTAAACAATGCAATTGTGTGTTATAATATACAAATTGTATTCATATTCGTGTAATATTTCCCATCATTGACATCATTTTGATAATTCATCACCTTTAAAATCACTGTATCATATCTATTTTCTATCTATAACATATTTTCTTAGTTTCAATGAAGATTATGGGAGGTTCATTTAACTATAGTTTCCGTTAAGCGTTGATTAGTTGGTAGTGAATTGGTTAGCTGTGTATAGGGGACATACCAATCTTTGACTAGAGAGAATTATTAAAAGCAGACTCTATTCCTTTCTAACTTTAGTTATATATCTAACTCTAGATGTAGCTAACTATTTCACCTTATCACAGTTTCTGTTAATTTGGTGCGCTGGTCTTGAGGGCCGTACACACGCAGGGTTTTTAAGTCTTTCCACCAGACTTTTTGCTAAGCTCCTCCTACATTTTGCACAAGAATAAAAGAAAAAACTATATAATAATAATTATTATTAGTTGGTATCCATGATACCTTGCAGGTATCATGGATACCAACTAATAATAATAATTATCATATCGTTTTTTCTTTTATTCTTGTACAAAATGTACGAGGAGCTTAGCTAAAAGTCTGGTGGAAAGACTTAAAAAACCCTGCGTGTGTACGGCCCTTTAGAATATCTAGGATAACCCTAAAGATTGTGTTGCGGAATATTATTAGTTTTCTGTCCCATTAGATGGGCTAGTGCAATACTATTTCTATCCTATTTCATACTACCTTCATTGCATTCAATGAAAGATCTTGGTAAACGCAGTGTCCTACAAATCTTACTAGTTTAGCATTTGGTTATATTCTTTCATTTTCTTTATCTTTCGTTAAGCTCCTCTAATGACTAATATAACAGTGCCAATACTTTCATCTCATGATGTAGCTACTTCAAAATTAGAACTAGAAATGTAGAGTCCTGTAGTTCATTTATTTGGTAGTAAACTGGTACCTTCCTTCTGTATGGTAGCGGTTGGTTCACCTTCCTTCTGTATGGTAGCGGTTGGTTCAACTTCCTTCTGTATGGTACTGGTTGGTTCACCTTCCTTCTGTATGGTAGCGGTTGGTTCACCTTCCTTCTGTACTGGTTGGTTAACTCTCCATTTGTTCTGTAGTTCTTAATTCCTTAAATAGTTAGTGATTAACCTTGTTCTACACTTAATTTGTGGATAGTTGTAGATACTGTGTTCATTCATATGGGTATTTTGAACATTAGTTTGGACTGTTGTTCACAGCTGGTAAATACATGAGAGTATTCTCCAATATTAACTATGTAGTGTAAATATTTCTCACTGTTGATAGCGGTTGCTATGTTCTTTTTCTATTTACCTACTAGATTTATTTGCTATCTCTCCTTATGTACCTTCTTATGATAGTGCTTAGTTTCAGTTACTTGTGATATTTTAAAAAATAATTCTCTGTACATATTTTATACTACTGTTGAATACTGCAAGGCGTAGATCCCCAATTTTTGCCTCTGCAGTAATGTGTGCAATATTATCTCGCACCTACTGACACTGACGGTAGGTGTCTCTGCAGTAGGTGTCTCTGCAGTAGGTGTCTCTGCAGTAGGTGTCTCTGCAGTAGGTGTCTCTGCAGTAGGTGGCTCTGCAGTTGGTGTCTCTGCAGTTGGTGTCTCTGCAGTAGGTGTCTCTGCAGTAGGTGTCTCTGCAGTAGGTGTCTCTGCAGTAGGTGTCTCTGCAGTAGGTGTCTCTGCAGTTGGTGTCTTTGCAGTTGGTGTCTTTGCAGTTGGTGTCTCTGCAGTAGGTGCTCTACACCTGTGACAACGTGTCGTAACGTTCGTGTTTTATTCTAAGTTTCATTATTAGTTCAAAGAGACTTTGTCTGTTGGTGCTGCTCTTGGTTATCAGTTAGTTAATATATCTGGTTATATAATGTAAATGATAACCACTGGCTCTCCAACGGAGTCTTTAATTCAACGCCATTTTAACAAAAATTGAGTGCAATTTTAAGTTAGTTGATTGAAAATTCGTTATGTCAGATATGAATTTTCGGTCGGTTTCACATCGGTCATAGAAGATAAAAAGATTTAATAATTATTATATCGTTTTTCTTACATGACCGAAGATGTGAAATAGACCGCTAATTGGTATCTTACCCTAATTGTCAAACATTTGATAATGGACTTTATTAATTTGACTTCTAACTTTTCTGTGTGTTCTCTTTAGCGTTGGTATAGTTTGTTTAAATGTTACCAGCACAGGCATTGTGTGTTTCCTAAGTTAGAGTGTGACTTCGATGTGTGCATGCTAGAATGTTCGTGAGTAGTTAGTGAGTGTGTACGTACGTAGCTAGAGTGGAGAGAGCATAGATGTCTGAAATAAACCACTAAAACATAAACACTTCTGTTATTGTCCTTTCATCTACATATGAAAAAGCAAATTAGGTCTAAAAACCAGTTCACTCTCCTAAACTGCTATTTTTAATTTAAAATCAGTAAATCACTTTAATTTGTTTATCATTTTAAAGTACGAACTTTAAAAGGAATCTCATTTACTAAAATTATGTAATTTTCAAATGAGATTTTGCTATCCGTTCATTAAAATAAATTGTCAAGTTTTCTATGCTGAAGAGGAACAAACTTTGAAGATTAAAATCCCTCCAACTTAGTATCCTCTTCAAAGTAGAAATAATCTTTTATTAAACTTAAGAGTATTATTTTATATACCAGAGACAACTCAATGCAGGAGTTGGTAAAAAGTAAACTATGTAATTTTTACGCTTCATATCATGAAATTTTTATCAGTGAAGTAAAACTCTTAAATAGGAGGCAAAGTGTTCTCTCATTTTCATGACAAAATATTAAGTTATACCAAACAGTCTCCTTTTATTTGTCAATGGTCAATGCCAAACTACAGGTAACGCTCGTACATTTATAGTATGTATATACCTGACAAGTGGTCGCTGTACAGATCTAGCGGTCACTGTAAGGTCCAAGAATTTAGTTCAGTTGGGGATTTAAACTGTGTCTGTTTACTTTAACAACATTTCAAAGAAAGTATAGTGAAGGTGAACAGTCTCAGATTATCATTAAATATAATTTTGAATGAAAGTCTTGAAATAATTATATAACTTAATTTATAGTCATATAAATGTACGAAATAGTAAGGTAGGTAACACAAAATAAAGACTATTAGCAGCTACATAGATATGAATTACTTGAAAATATAGGATTTAATATATAGAATTGTTACACCTTTTTAAATTTCTATAGAGCTTTGCTAATCAAAGAAAATGTATAGGAAAAAGGTAACAAAATCTAATTACTGAAAACATGAAAAGCAATACATTAAATGTTGATCGAAATACAGGTAAAGCTCTTACAGCGGACGATTTTTGAACGGTTCTCCCTACAAATAAAAAAAATTGTCCGCACTAGCGGACTGCAGATCGCTACAACGAACTATTTAAATTATATGGTTTAACAAATATTTCATTAGTCTACCAAGCTTCTAGTCAAACATTGATGTTAATCAGAGGTATTACAATCAACATCTAATATTGTTTTAAAGATTTTAATTATTTTAGTTTGTTACCCCTTTCCGCCACCTTTTCTTCGATTAGAAAATTTCAATAGAAATTTAATGAAGGTGTGACTATTCTATTTTAATAAATTATTCATATCAAACAAAATAATTTAATTTTATATTGGGTTCAGTTTAATAAACAATTACTAATTGTGTTATGTATATTAGTTTGCATGTAGGTACATAGATATCTATGCAAGTGAAGCTGAGAAAAAACACCCTTTTGGCTTTTTGATCCTATTTTATACAGGATAGGTCAAAAAACCGGAACCCAACTTTGAATTGATATATCTCAGAAACTACTTACGTTACCATTTTTCTAAAAATACCAATGTATTCGTCTACTTTTTTACATGAATGGTGAAAATTTTAAAACTATTTATCCATCTTTATTAGTGAGGTATAATCAATTAATACTAAATATTCGTGTAAAGGTATAAAATAGGAGAAACTAATGATAGAAACATTTATTTACTTCGGAAAATAATTTAAATCTCATAAGAAGGCCGGACATACATTCTTTGTTTACAGAATTAAAATTAGAAAGTGTGCGCAATCTTTTTCACAGTGTTTCGCACAATTGTTGTACACAGAGTATTAAATACTTTAACAGCAAATAATAATAAATGCACTGAACCGATATTTTCGCGGTTTGCAATTTAATAATCCTAGACCTTAAGTTCTATAATATTATGGAATAAACTCAATATTTTCGAGGAGCCTGAAGAGGACCTTTAATAGTTACACCAAATACCTGTTGTAAAGCATTAACTTCGATAGAGGTAATTTAAAGTACTGAACGGTACATTACTGCACTGGCTTTATTACTGCAGTAGAATACTGGCTTTGTAGCTATACAGTAGAGTACTGACTCTACACCTACAGTAGACTACTGCTCTACAATCATTGACACTGTAATTGCTTTGGATAATGAACGACTGTGTGGCTATTCCAAGACAAATTATGTGTCTGATCATCTGTTGATTTATAGCCTCTGCAGTTTCTTCTATTTTCTTGTTTTCTTTTGTTGCTCCACACCATCTCATTTATTGAGACTTCCATAGGAAAAAGAAACTAACGTGTGCATTTTAAATACTTTTTTAATTATAAAAAAATTCTTCTAAAGATTACTGAAATAATAAAACAATCAATTTTTAACTATATTATTTTAAGATTAATTAAAAAGAAGCAACAGTTAACCAGTATAAAAATGAATTATTTTAAAAATTGTTCTAAAGTTTTAAAATAGTAAAGTATGATATGTTTAAGAAAATTCATTCCGTCTTAATTTAGTTATTTCTTGGTTTAGTGATTTCAAACTAAAGAAGTTTCAACCAATATTATTAAACTAACTTTTTCTTGGTTTATGGATACCTATTTCTTTAGAATGTTTCTCTAAATAATTAGCTATGCATTGTTCTTTAAAATTAACTAACGCAAAAATTTTCATGATAATAAAAAACTAATATTCCATTACTAAAATTTCCAACATTGTGAATGAAAAAAACAAGAACCTACTATAAAAGAATAGCTTAGAAATGGTACACACTACACAATCCTTGTTCAATAAAGGAGAATGAACTTAAAAACAACACAAATTACAGACTGAAAGGAATACAAAATTCACCACGACACGTGCTAAATCATACAAGTAACACATAACAAATCAATGGTTACAGTACCACAAAGTATAGTCTGAGTAGCTAAAGGTTGTAAGCAAAGTGCAAGAATCACCTTCTCCAGTCAACTGCTCTTCTTCGTCTGATGAATAATATAATTTACAACACCTAGGAAAAGTTCCTCTTCCACTGTCACTGCTAGAGGTTTAACTCCCCTAGTTAAAGGTTTGATGGAAAACTAAAAGTGTGACTGTGATCGACAGTTCGTATTTAACCAGTGACAATATCACCTAGTCTAGCAGGTGAGTTATGACCACAGTATATACAAAAGATTAAGTAGCGTAGATCGAGGTGTTTCTGTATTTGACGTCATCATTGACGTCGATTTAGGAGAAGTCTACTTATTTTGTTTATGGCTTTTCTAATCACAGATTCATGGTATAAATCTATCGAGACCTCTAAATTAGTATGGAACATTTACTGCTTTGGACTGTTTCCTACTATTAGAATTTCTAGCCCCCAATGGCTCTATCCTGAAGCTGTCTGTGGTGAATGGAAGGGAAAGATGGGAGGGGGAGGGGTGGTTTCATGAGCCTCGAACTGTTGTTATTTGAATTATAATAATCTTTAACGCTACTTTCAATTTTAGAGGATAGCACGGATCAGTGTAAATAATCGCAGGTAAATTCATCGCAGTAAATTCATCGCGGTAAATTCATCACGTGGTAAATTCATCGCGTGGTAAATTCATCGCATGGTAAATTCATCGCATGGTAACTTCATCGCATGGTTATTTCATCGCAGGTAAATTCATCGCACATTGTAAATCATCAGTGACATATAACAGGAAGGTAGATAATACAAATTAATTATAGAGATGTAAATAATAGATGATTTAAAAAAAAGACATTGTAACGTTATAAATAATATGGTGCACTGCCGATTGGCCCAGGACAATTGGGCCCCAACAATTGGGCCTTCCGACAATTGGGCCCCGACAATTGGGCCTTCCGACAATTGGGCCCAAGCCAGTTGGACACCAGGACAATTGGGCCCACGATAATTGGGCCCCAAATTAATTGAGCCCATAAAAAAAATTGGGCAGAAGACACAATGAAGAAGTGTTACTTTGTTCTTATCAGGGTAGTTACAGTATTATCTTTGAAATATGTTTATATTATCTAAAAATATATTTATAATTTTTTAATTCGATTGATATATACTTGATAAGGTATATATTAGGAAGCCCCTTAAATCACATTTGAAAACTAATCTCATGTTTCGGTGTAATGAAAATCTTTGAAGTATTTAAATAAGTCGTATTAACTTGAATCATGTTATATGGATCCAATGTGTAGTGTACATCGTCTAAAGAAATTGTCACAGTAATATTTAGTTAATAAAATGGGTAAATTTCAAAGATTTTCGTTACATTGAACTAAAATAAATTGAACAGTTGTAGGGACAAAATGAGATTATGAGAATACATTTTGTAATAATAATTTATAAAACTCTTCTATATTGAACACTGACTGCAGTGAACATGTTTCAACAAATTCACATTAACTTTCAAGTCTACTTGTATGTTTCAATAATTTCAGTATGTCTTAGTGGCCCACGGCTATCTTTAAATACCCACATTCTTATTTTCTATTGTCTCTTCATCTAAAATAGCTACATTCTTATTTTCTATTGGCAACATCCTAACAGTACCTATAGAGGTACTGTAACTAGGAAATTTGTTGCTTACATGAATTATCTCATAACAAAAAATTATAGTAATTTAAAAGAATAGTAGTATTTATTCATAAAATGAATATGTTCTATTAAAAAAAATATATTTTTCTTAATAAGAATATATTTTTCATATTAGGAATATTCTCTATTTTAATTATGCTCAAGACTATATTTTTATGAAAAATGCATATTGTCACATCCCTAGTTATTACTGAAGCAATGGTCTTTAATTAAGTTAATACAGTAGACTTTGAAAAATGAGCAAATAATATAATGGTCTTTGGGCCCAATTGTCGAGAGGACCAATTGTCCTGGGCCCAATTGTTGGTCCACAAAATAATATATGGATATTTTTCTAGAGCAAACCGTTATTAAAAAAATGATATTCTATCGTTACAACTGTACAAAAAATATATCTAAATTAATTTAAAAAAGATAAATTGTAATCAATATCTCTTAAATAATTAGAAAACCTGGTTCCCATTTACTGAGGCAATTATGCTTTGCTGATCATATTTTCAAAGAGGTGTAGCGCTTACAGTTATGTTGTTCTTCAAACTATGAGTAGCTACCCAAATACGTAAATTGAGAATTAACATAAATTTAAATTAAAGAAAAATATGATAACAATAAATTAATGCAATTACCCACATATTAAATATTTTATAGTAATTGTATGATATACATTTGAAAATTGTATGATATACATTTGAAAATTATGACA
>CANNZV010000571.1:0-36513 GCA_947561585.1 Caprella mutica | reverse complement strand
TGAAATACATTTGAAAATTGTATGACATACATTTGAAAATTATGACATTCTATTACTAAAAATCCAATCATTTATAATAAACTAACAGCACAGATTCGTACAAACAAGTTACCCTAAGCAAGAAAAGAATATAGTAAGGTCGGCGTAATTATTTGAAAAGAGTTTATTTAAGTTTATCAATTTGATTAAATAATGTACCATGCGATGAATTTACCATGCGATGAATTTACCATGCGATGAATTTACCACGCGATGAATTTACCAAGCGATGAATTTACCACGCGATGAATTTACCGGCGATGAATTTACCGGCAATGAATTTACTGCGATGAATTTACCGGATGCCGATAGCGCTAGGGTTATGTTCTTCAACTAAGTGGTCTTATATATTTGTGTCAGGTAAATTCGTAGGCTTCATTTGCTGTCACCTCTTCATTTTCCTCTTCTATTCATGAGTGCAAACACTTGTTTTTAAAGGAAAAACAGAAAAACTCAGTTTGTGCATCTTGTCTACTTGAGGTTGACCATTACATTTCTGTCTAAAGTTCTAAAGTTCTAAAGTTCTCTGCTTCCACCGTAGTCAATCTGAAAAAGTTCAGCAGTCTAAATGTATCCGTCCCTGATCACAGTAGTGGGAAAATATTCTATTAATAAAGCCTTCCATCAACCATTACCAACTGAACTTCCAAAAGCCTATTTTCTCTAACCCATCAGGTAACTTTACTCCTCACTTGTAGTTCCTGAAGGAAAGTCTTCTTCTGCAATGATTTTCTTCTTCTTGTTTTTAGAGGAAAAATATTGTATTTGAAGAAACGTAATGGATATCTCATAATAATTAATTTATGCTTTTGGTAAGGATTTAAATTAATTTAAAGGATGTAGCTTAGTTGCATCTGGTTGGTTGAATTAAATAAATTCTCATGATATTACTGAAATTTGACAAAACATTAAAAACAAGCAGTTTGATCAGTTTAGGTTTTTATGCAGTCATATAACTTTGGGATAGGTGGAGTAAGCAAGAAGAGGAATATATGTAACATATAGGTATATATTATATGTAGTCTCTTGAAGATAAAACCACGGCCTGCAGTGTCTTAGTGAGTGTATTTTGTTGATTGAGTGTTTAAAAATGGAAGAAATCGAATAAATTTTTATTTACATGTGAATTTTATTAGCCAAATTGAAATTTATTCATTCTGGAGTTCTAAATAAAAACTTGTGTTTCTATCACAACGGTTCTAATTTGTTCACTTCCGGTAACTCTTCTAATTTTTTACTAAATTCTTTTCTTATTATAATACCAGATAGATACCTTCTTAACATCAAAAACTAGACAGGAAATATCACTTCACAATTAATAATTCATGCCGTATAGGGTTAACTTTAATTTGCTTTAAGTTCGGGGCTCGATTAAATTGAGTTCTTCATCTTTGAAATTTTTTATATCTTGATTGTCGTACACTAAAATGAAATTAAATGTACTCTAAAACTTCATTTTATTATCTTCGTATAAAAAAATTATCCATTTTTTTTCTTCAAAATACGGGTTTCAACAGGTCTTTCAAAAATCATCTCCAGTGATGATAGAAGACTAAAATTATACATGCAATGGTTATTGATGCAAGAAGTTATTATTACAAAATAGTATAGTTAATTAAAGAAAACCTGGACCTACCTAAGAATTAAACTGACTAAAATCAGAGTGAGGCTAATACAGGGATGATTTACAGTATATAATATTACATTAAATTTTATTCATATAAGAAATTATAGGTTGGAAAACAAACAGTAGAACAGCTGATTAGCCATTATTTAGATTAGGCATATGTTTGTAAATATGAACTCAAAGATCGAAATGTTTCTCAGTTGTATTTATCATTTTGAAATCTATTATAAGTAGGTTGATATTTTAGTAATATAAAAGTTCTATTTTTCTAAATTCTATCATGTCCTTATTATGCTGTAATATATTTATTTATTTTATGAATGAATAAAGACCTTTGTATTCGGTTTCATTGCTATCAACCCCTTGTAAATTATTACCGCACCTACCTACTCATTATGAAAATCCGTCATCTTTCTGAATCGGTTTAATATTTTGATAGAATTTGTTCCTTATGTACCCTTTCTATAAGGCTCAATATCAATAGGAAATAAGTCTAATTTTTGCTTAAAAGTAAGATTCCAATAAAGAAAGGCACAAGCATACGGATTAGTTACAAGTTCATTCTTATTTTGTGATTTTGGTTGTTTATTGTCTTCAAAGCATTTAGAATTGATGTATTATGATATATTACCTCTGTTCCCCCATTTGTCATAGTTCATATGAAGTTATATGCTATAAACTATAGTGATTACATAGAATATACATATGTATATTCTATGTAGATATGTGTATACATAGCAATATTGAAGACTAGTGAACTCTGTTTCTAATTTATAACTTTTACGCAATAATGGCGCTTGTGGCATTTAAAATATATTTTATATTATTTAAATATCACTCATTTACGAGAACACTGTCATAACTGCAAAATAGCTATTTTTCAGGAGAGGCATTTTGGTACTTGTAATAGACGTACATTTAATGGTATGCCGTTAAGAAATTTAGCCTCTATAGCTGGCAATTTTTGAGCTAGAACGATGAAACTTTTACATAATAGATCAGTATTTTAATATTTATATTTTAATATTTATATTTTAATATTTATAATCGAAGATACGTTTTTTTGTGTGTTTTTGACGTTGTAATACTGATCGATATAAGTACTTCTGGAAGTTCCACTAGAATTGATCTATAATGCTAAAGAACGTATATGAAAATATTTGACTCGCGTATATTTTCTTATGAATTCGAGTACTAGGGTAACTCCCGACTTATTGTACCGCTCCATATTTACGATCATATTAGAAAAAAACTATATAATTGAAATAACGAGTTAGAAGAGTAAATTATATAGTTATGATAGGATATTTAGGATATTTATTCGATAGAATATTTATTTATTACACACAGAGAAAGGATTAGTTGAATCAAATCAAATTTGATTTGTTTTGATTCATATGAATGGATTATTTTTGCCCCTACCTACGTGGTGAGTTGCAGGTACTACTTAAAAGTAGTTAAATTGACGATGGTTAAAACAAAACAGTCGTTTTGACTCACTTCTAAACTTAAAAAAGTAGCGCCAACTCTCATAGTAAGTTAATTTATACACCAGATACATTGGATTAACAGTCTTTGTGAGTTACTACAATACACTCTGTCATAGTTGTTTCAACATACGTTAAAATCAAAACCTCGGTAAACAAGATTGAATGATTTCAATAATTGATTGGCTGATGATATGAAAGAAAGATGAACTAGAATGGTCACTCATATAGCGCATGCCTTCACAGCCATTCCAAAAACCTAATCAAATGGTTCCTGAATATTGACAAATCGTCCCATCAAATTTCAGGCAATTTGGTTGAATATTTTTTGAGTTATGCGAATAACAAGAATAACATTAATATTCTTCTTCTTTTGAGTTATGCGAATTGATTAATTGATAAGATTACGAGCAATTTTTCGAATTTAATAAATGAATAAATGACAATCAAAATATAACCTTCTCAATTTTGCGAAGGCATTAATGTAGAAATAAATCATAATATTATATTTATAATCAAATGAAAATCAGATACATTTAAATTTTCTAAAATTATTTTGAGCATTCATGAAACTTCAAAATACACTTTTTTTAAATTGCATATATTTTTTCAACTATTTTAATATCTCATCAGATGCATAAGTTCAATAGAAAAGAGTTAACATGTTTACTCCTCTGGTCTCACATTTGCTGAGTAAATATAGTTTGTACTTTATGTGCTTTACAGTTGCCTGTCTCATCTAACCAAACGGTGGCAAAGTTTAACATCTGTTATAGGCTCTTTTTCTTTCTTCTCATTTGGAATATATGTGGAAAATGATCAATTGTTCTTTTGGGATATTGATTAAAAATGTATCAAAATAAATTAAAAATTTATTGTATTAAGAAAAAAATAAGTAGATTTCTACGAGTATATCATTAGTTTTTGGTGAAAAAAAAATCGGTAATTTTAATGCATTGGTAAATTGTATCAGTATAGATTTTGTCATCATCCTCAAATAATTTAATAGTTCATATTTAATTATTTAATAGTTCATAAATATTTTTTCCATAGTCATACCTATAATAATATGCGTAATATATGAAAATAGTATCTAGTAAAATAATAATATGGGACCAGTAACCATTATAAAGTTTCGATTTTTTATTTGTGAGGAGGAGTATTTGTACTTTTAAATGACTTTACTGACCAATTTTACAACTAATTTCTATTACAGAAATGTACAATTTGTTTACATTATATCAACGCTTGAAAAGAAACAACAGAAGGTTTTAATTGAACAACAGTAAATTATACCTTCCTTTTTTATAATATAAATTCACCGTCTGTTTCTCATATATTTTAATTCTTTACCACAAAATCTAATTGACGAAATCCCCATGTCATTTTTATGTGATTTCGACTCAATTAGTAGTGGCATTTTTTTTAGTTTAAATTGCTTCACTAGGATAATTCAGCGGAGCGTAAAGGGCCGTACACACGCAGGTTTTTTAAAGTCTTTCCACCAGACTTTTCACTAAGCTCCTCCTACTTTTTCCACAAGATTATTGAATTATATAAGAAAAATCGATCGTTATTTTAATTGGTATCCATGATACCTGCAGGTGTCATGGATACCAATTAAAATAACAATTCAATCGTAGGATGAGCTTAGAAAAAGATCAGGTGGAAAGACTTAAAAAGAACCCTGTACGGCCCCGTTAAAAGAAATAATCCAAACCAGATTGTTTGCTCTAGTCGGTAATTTGGCATTTAGTCTGCCTGATTCAGCGTTTATTATTTTTATCTCAATTTAATGTCGTTTTGGTTTTTTAGGAGAGACTGACTCTGTTGTCACGACAAAGTATAAATGTGATAAAATCTATCATTAATTTAGAGCAAAAGTTAAAGAAAGATATATTGTCAAAATGATAATTAGAATTTATGGGTCCATTAAATGTTTTTTTTTTCTTAAAGAGCACAATATGTTCCAAGTGAAATTATATTAAAGAGAATGTCTTTAAATAATTTAAAATAAATGAAAGTAAAACATATTGGTTGAAATTATAATAAATAAATTCATTTAGCACTTAATTAACCTTTACTGTGTAAGTGTCTTTGCAATCTACTAACATGTCTAGAAATATTTTAGAATAAAATCAATTACGTAAGACTGTTTTTACAATATACATTATAATATTTCTTTTTAGGGTAAGTTCTGATTTATCGGACGGTATAACATATTCGATCATGTAAAATACCCATATCATTATACGATAATTATATTATAACTCTTCATTATATCATTTCTTTTATATTATCGAGAACGTGACACCGTTCGGTAATTCGTAATCCCCCTTATTATTAGTTAATATTTAACCTGACGGTACAGCTTGTTGAAATGTAAATAGATCACTATCAGTCTATCAGTAACTGTTGAAATCTCCAACTTAGAAAATGGTAGAACTTAGTAGAAAATGAAGTAACTTGATGTTTTAAAACTTTTTTGCTTTTACATAATTGAATTAAAAAACCTTTAATTTGAACTAAATTAATTAACAACCCCTTCCCCAACCATTTTTTTGTTAAAAACGTTTCTTTTTCAGACAATTTTATTTTTTAGTTTTCGGTAGTATATTTGATGATGGTTACGAAAACAGTTTGTAATTATTTTTTCTTTTCGAACTTTTATAACCAAATGTAAAGAGAAGTGAAAACCTATTTAATTTTTATTACATTTTTTACCAAATATCTAGCAGTAAAGGCTTAAAATCGACGAGTATTTACGTATGTAGTTGAGTATACTCGTCGACGACTGAAAAATGAACAATTTGTGAAAACGCGTAAACACGCAAATATTCGATTTACTTATATATTTTATATATTACATTAATTAATTTCATTTTTAATTAATATTTCATTTTATATTTATCTATATTTGTTACACCTCATAAACCAATGAATAAAGAGAAAAATTATACTTAAGATAAACTTTTACTTTAAAAGATGAATAAAAAAATATTCTGTAATAATTATGTTTTGTGCCAAAATTTTGAGTTGCAAAGTATGTATTACTATAGGTACTATATATGTAGTAATTATGTTTCATTACAATAAAACAATATGTTTAGACTCATCAATTTACTATAAATTTTAGGAAAAATCAATGTGTGCTGAACAAATATTCATATATTCATTTCTCTAACATGTATTTTATACTATAAGGTTCATTTGTTGGTTGGTACCTACTTTATGTCAATCATATGAACAATTATTTCACTTTAATAATTGTGGTACTTATGTAGTTCTTTACGATACCAATTAAGGTAGAAAATAATTTACACCCAAATTTTTACAAGTCTCGATTATTATTTCTAGTTTGCCGATAGATGATTGTATTGTAATTATTAATCAATTATATCTGTTAGAATGTTATTAATTAATATGGTGATTAATTAACCTGTAAAAACTATTTAACATTTTTGTTCCCAATAAATGCTGTGTTTATTATTTCACTAACGCACGATCGTTAAATCCATTATGAATAAATTAATAGAATCTGAATAAATATAATGAGTTGCAGTGGGAATAAATGAGAGTATCTCCGGCTTCTCCAAGATACAGGTCCGTTACACCAGCGTCCTCGTCTTAGTACGTATATGTACGCTACGCCATATGTCGTCCAGCCGACATAGATACTCTTTTTGCGCATGCGCTTTCTAAGGTACCTAAATGTATTTATAATAAACTGTTCACCAATTTACAATCTTTTTATTGATAAGTTATCTTTGGTGTATTTCATTGCTGGTTACCGGCAGTCGGTAGCTGGGTGATACTCAAAAGCGACCGCCGCGTGAATGAGTTCACGTTTAACAGTGCAATAAAGTTCATACCGTGACTTCTACAGATACAATCATTGCTCCCGTGTCTTGTGTGAGGATAGGCCAGCGGTAAAAGCTGCTTCTTTAGCTAATACGAGCAAGCTAGAATGACTCTATTTGTTAAAAAGTGATCTTTGTGCTTAAAATTGAACTCTGTGCTATTTGGATACCGTCAAGTGTTAAATTTATCATTAAAGGTATAGACGCTGTTTTTACTTCATAAGGGTCACAATATACTGATTAGAGAAGGACAGGGTGAATAAAGTCATCTTAATTGAACTATACGGTCGAAAGAATGAAGATAGTTGGCGGTGACAGTTGCGGTTTTTAAACACCAAGAAGATTCTGATTGAGTTGGAAGTGAGTCCTCTTGTCTCATTAGCCAATGAAGTTTAATGGATGATAGCCCTGCACGCGTCATTAAAGTGAAATATAATTTGACCCAGTGAAAAAAACAGATGCGTTACTGATGAGGTGACTTGCAGATAACGAAGCGTGGACACAAAGATTCTTATTCATGTGTGAAATTTATTACCCTGAAACAAACATACTCCGGTTACGATCCATAGAGTTTTTGAAATATTGTGGAATTTCACCGGTAAAAGTTTTATGTTCATCAGTTTCAATAGAGGTGGATATGTAGTGATTTAGTCTTTGAAAATGGAAGTATTTACACCTGAAGATCTGCTAGGCCCTAACATGGTCGTAGATTTTGGAATACCAAATTTTGTCAGAAGCCAACCGACACCTCTCCTCAACGAAGAAGAACAACTGAAATCTTGTGAAGAATATATTGTTGCAGGAAAACTTGATTCTTTTGTAAAGTTTGGAGAAGAAGATATTTCTCTAAATGATTCTAAATCAAACGTATTTTATGAAAATGGAAAAGAAGAATTTTCAAAACCCAATCTCAATTCTTCCCAATTTACAGAATCTTGTGAAGACTTCACAAGTAATGTTCAACCTGAACAAAATGAAGCAGAAGTTAAAAATCAAATGAACTATCATCAATATAACTCTGCTCACTTCATGATTTCAAATCATAATTCTAACGATATAATAAATTCAAATGTATTACATAATAGAAATACTCTCCAAAAAGACCAATCCTTTTACGAAAATTATGATAATACTTATCCATATCAGCAGCAACCTTTTCAACAACATCATGAATTTAATTCTATGCCCACTATTCAAAAAACAAGCAATCAAAATTTCAATCATGATATTTATCATCTTGATGAACAGCAGCAACAACAAAGGTTATTGTCGATATCACCCACCAAATCTGAAATCGACTGTTCCAATTCTGACTCTCCAATACCTTTCCCTGGTCAGTTCAATAATCACCACAAAGATAACAACAACACCTTCTCTCACTACACTAACGATAATAATTCCCACCCCCCTCTAAATTGCTTCAACACAGCACCTAGAACACCTAGTCAGAGAATTCCTCTACATCGCCAGAGCACCAAGCCACGCCGAAGAAGATACAAGATGGCGCCGCGAGAGGTGATGAAGACACGGCGCGTTCAGGCAAATGCGCGGGAACGCAAAAGGATGCACGGTCTCAATGACGCGTTTGAGAGACTTCGAGAAGTGGTTCCCTGTGTGGGGAGTGAGAGGAAACTGTCCAAGTTTGAGACTCTTCAGATGGCGCAGACTTACATCTCTGCAATGCAAGAACTACTCAATAATTCTACTGATCCTAATCGAGAATTATCATGATAGTTAACAAAGAGTAGAGTATAAAGCTCTATTGCCGGAAATTTACAATTTTATACATTTGCCTTGAATCTTTTTATATTTTAAAATAATGTAAATCAATATATATGATGGAAATTGAGCTTTATTTTTTGTTTTAGTTTATTTTAATATTTAATTAAAAATAATTCAAATTTTTAATAAATGATAGTTATCTAATATATGGGCATTTATTTCAGTCTATTTAAGTAATCAAATAATTTGTTCGTTAATTAACAATATGAGTATATATTATATCACAATGTATGTTTTTAAATTGTATACTCAGCCTTATTTGTATCAGATTATATTATGATTGAAAAAGATTATTATAAGATTAAAAAACACTGTTTTTAGTATATTTTATACTACATTTTTTGGCCTAAATTTTAATCTAAATTCAGGTTAGGTTGTTAGAATTTTTGAAAGTAAAATCACTTTATTCCTGTATAGCATTAATATATTAAATCTTTATTGATAAAATTATTATATTTTTATTTATAATTATAATTATTTTCAAATCGACAATTCCTATATTTTTAAGATAAAAATCTGTAAGTAACAAATTATAAAATTTATTTAGGTTCTTTTTGATCTGAAGTTGTACGAATAGTTAATTGATGTTTAATTTTTTAAATTAAAATAATGGTCATTGTTGTGTTTCGTACTATGACGTAATATTGCAATTAAAACAAATATTGAGTGATCTTTCTGATCATTAGGGTAAGTTCTGAGTTACCAAATGGTTCCATATTTTCGATCATTTGAATTTAAAAAAAAATTATTTGAAAAACTTTTCTTGTAATTAGTATCCATGATACCTGCAGGTATCATGGATACCAATTAAAATAAAAGTTAAATAGTAAATATTTTTTTTATATGATCGAAAAAATGGGAGCGTCCGATAATTAGGAACTTACCCCATATAACGTATGGTCATAAAAAACATTTACTAAAATATTATATTTTTATGAGACCACTTATTTTTAAATGTTAATTGTTAACATTTATTGTTGATTTAATATTAAATAAATGACTAATTTATAAATAGTTCTATTATTTAACATTTATCTTGTTCGATAACAGCCCCCAGGGGCTCTATCCTGAAGCTGTCTGTGGTGAATGGAAGAGAATGGGGGAGGGGGGGGGGTGGCGTTCCTTGAGCCCGAACTGTTGTAATTTGGATTGTGTATTGTCTTTACTCATTAATACCATGTTTATCATTTTTTTCAAAGCAATTTGCAGTTTTAGAGGATATCGCTATTGTTATGCTCTTCAACTACGAGGTCTTAGATTTGGTATTAGGTAGGTCCGTAGGCTTCATTTACTATCACCTCTTCATTTTCCTCTTCCATTTGTGAGTGCATCCACCGGTGCTTGTGCCCATTTTCGTCACATTCCTTGGTAAGTGAGTAGCTTTTCTACATTCATGAGTATTGTATGTGATTTTGTTCATTGAGATAGTTTCGGTAAACTCCTAGTTTAGTTGACCCTTGGATAGGGTCAACTAAACTAGGAAGCGGGTATATAAATCCTATATTATAGCGTTGAACAATAAAAAAATAATTTCAAATAATTTTATATTATGATAGTTGTAAAATAACTATTATGATTTTTACAATTGAAATTTAAATGAAAATAAAATATTATTTGAATGTAATATGTATCTATAATACCGATCAACTATTCAAGAGAATGTCTTATGATTAAGAAAATATGAACTTTTAAAATATTTGAAGGTAAATGAAGGTAAATTTACCAAATTTTCGTATATAAGATAGTCTTGTTAACGGATCCTTAATCTCAATAAATATATGTAAGATAGGTGACCGGTATATTCCAGCCCGGTATATTCCACCCCGGTAAATTCCACACCGGTATATTCCACCCCGGTAAATTCCACCCCGGTAAATTCCACCCCGGTAAATTCCACCCCGGTATATTCCACCCCGGTATATTCCACCCCATTTTACGGATTAGGTTTGTTTAGTTATTAATATTAGTCATTTTTTAATATTATATGTAATTCTAGGTAACTTGCATTTTCATTGTATCAAATTAAACTTTTTGCTGGCTAATAACTAACTTTAAATTTGTCACTACACATGTGACAAAACAG
This sequence comes from Caprella mutica, assembly GCA_947561585.1. Lineage (NCBI taxonomy): Eukaryota > Metazoa > Arthropoda > Malacostraca > Amphipoda > Caprellidae > Caprella > Caprella mutica. Next base: position 25,635 of record CANNZV010000571.1, on the reverse strand, counting down.
CAGAAAGAAAGGCTGTGTGAACGCATTTATCAGTTGAGTAATTTAGATTTTCAATCTCAAGCTGATTTTCTTCCCTATCGCCAACACAACAGCGATATTAATTGTAGGATGATGTCTATGTCATTTAGAATTTGGTATTTTAACTTGTAAAACTGGTAGTTTTTGACCAAAGGCTTCTATATATATATATTTTTTTTTCAAACCAGGAAATTTTTGATGGGGTGGGGGAATTATTGCACAGGGTTTTAACGCTGGCAGATTATTGCCTTTTACATTGAGAGATTTTGATCACGGGGAATTTGGTCCTAGAATCCAAAACAGCAAAGAGCGAAAACATTGAATGGGTTGTCTCTGCCAGTCGACCCTTTCTATACATCATCCAACAATTGTTGTAGGATCACATGTGTTCTTGTTAAAAATGAATTAATATTAACTTCGTCAACCCGTAAACTTTGAAATAAACTACCATATTAAGAATATTGGTAATTATATTACGATAAAATTTCAATTGACTTCAGCTACCTCTAAATATTGTCCAAATCTCTCATGATATCGTCTGAGTTATTTTTTGATCGGTACGAATTATTTAACAAATGGTCATCTAACAATAAAATCTTTGAGTTTTTATTGTCACCCAAATGAGCATTGTCACAGGTGTGGAATATACAGGGGTGGAATATACCTGGGGTGGAATATACCTGGGGTTGAATATACCTGGGGTGGAATATACCTGGGGTGGAATATACCTGGGGTGGAAAATACCTGGGTGGAATATACCGGGGTGGAATATACCGGGGTGGAATATACAGGGGTGGAATATACCGGGGTGGAAAATACCTGGGTGGAATATACCGGGGTGGAATATACCGGGGTGGAATATACCGGGGTGGAATATACCTGGGTGGAATATACCGGGGTGGAATATACCGGGGTGGAATATACCGGGGTGGAATATACCTGGGTGGAATATACCTTGGGTGGAATATACCTGGGGTGGAATATACCTGGGGTGGAATATACCTGGGGTTGAATATACCTGGGGTTGAATATACCTGGGGTGGAATATACCTGGGGTGGAAAATACCTGGGTGGAATATACCGGGGTGGAATATACCTGGGGTTGAATATACCTGGGGTGGAATATACCCGGGGTGGAAAATACCTGGGTGGAATATACCGGGGTGGAATATACCTGGGGTGGAATATACCTGGGGTGGAAAATACCTGGGTGGAATATATCGGGGTGGAATATACCGGGGTGGAATATACAGGGGTGGAATATACCGGGGTGGAAAATACCTGGGTGGAATATACCGGGGTGGAATATACCGGGGTGGAATATACCGGGGTGGAATATACCTGGGTGGAATATACCTAGAACCGTAACATATGATTTAAATATTAATATCCCTTTATATTATATATACCCGCTTCTTAGTTTAGTTGACCCTATCCATCCAAGGGTCAACTAAACTAGGAGTTTATCCTACTTTCTTTTCAGATTGCTTCTTACAGTCCCTTGTATTTAATTTCCTTTTGACGTCAGCGATATGGCCGTCAGCGATACTCATTAATACCATGTTTATCATTTTTTTCAAAGCAATTTGCAGTTTTAGAGGATATCGCTATGGTTATGCTCTTCAACTACGAGGTCTTAGATTTGGTGTTAGGTAGGTCCGTAGGCTTCATTTACTATCACCTCTTCATTTTCCTCTTCCATTTGTGAGTGCATCCACCGGTGCTTGTGCCCATTTTCGTCACATTCCTTGGTAAGTGAGTAGCTTTTCTACATTCATGAGTATTGTATGTGATTTTGTTCATTGAGATAGTTTCGGTAAACTCCTAGTTTAGTTGACCCTTGGATAGGGTCAACTAAACTAGGAAGCGGGTATATAAATCCTATATTATAGCGTTGAACAATAAAAAAATAATTTCAAATAATTTTATATTATGATAGTTGTAAAATAACTATTATGATTTTTACAATTGAAATTTAAATGAAAATAAAATATTATTTGAATGTAATATGTATCTATAATACCGATCAACTATTCAAGAGAATGTCTTATGATTAAGAAAATATGAACTTTTAAAATATTTGAAGGTAAATGAAGGTAAATTTACCAAATTTTCGTATATAAGATAGTCTTGTTAACGGATCCTTAATCTCAATAAATATATGTAAGATAGGTGACCGGTATATTCCAGCCCGGTATATTCCACCCCGGTAAATTCCACCCCGGTAAATTCCACCCCGGTATATTCCACCCCGGTAAATTCCACCCCGGTATATTCCACCCCGGTAAATTCCACCCCGGTATATTCCACCCCGGTATATTCCACCCTAGGTATATTCCACCCCATTTTACGGATTAGATTTGTTTAGTTATTAATATTAGTCATTTTTTAATATTATATGTAATTCTAGGTAACTTGCATTTTCATTGTATCAAATTAAACTTTTTGCTGGCTAATAACTAACTTTAAATTTGTCACTACACATGTGACAAAACAGCAGAAAGAAAGGCTGTGTGAACGTAGGATGATGTCTATGTCATTTAGAATTTGGTATTTTAACTTGTAAAACTGGTAGTTTTTGACCAAAGGCTTCTATATATTTTTTTTTTTTTCAAACCAGGAAATTTTTGATGGGGTGGGGGAATTATTGCACAGGGTTTTAACGCTGGCAGATTATTGCCTTTTACATTGAGAGATTTTGATCACGGGGAATTTGGTCCTAGAATCCAAAACAGCAAAGAGCGAAAACATTGAATGGGTTGTCTCTGCCAGTCGACCCTTTCCATACATCATCCAACAATTGTTGTAGAATCACATGTGTTCTTGTTAAAAATGAATTAATATTAACTTCGTCAACCCGTAAACTTTGAAATAAACTACCATATTAAGAATATTTGTAATTATATTACGATAAAATTTCAATTGACTTCAGCTACCTCTAAATATTGTCCAAATCTCTCAGGATATCGTCTGAGTTTTTTTTTGATCGGTACGAATTATTTAACAAATGGCTATCTAAAAATAAATTTTTTGAGTTTTTATTGTCACCCAAATGAGCATTGTCACAGGTGTGGAATATACCTGGGGTGGAATATACCTGGGGTGGAATATTCCTGGGGTGGATATCCGGGGTGGAATATACCGGGGTGGAATTTACCGGGGTGGAATATACCGGGGTGGAATATACCTAGAACCGTAAGATACGATTTAAATATTAATATCCCTTTATATTATATACCCGCTTCTTAGTTTAGTTGACCCTATCCATCCAAGGGTCAACTAAACTAAGAGTTTACCCTACTTTCTTTTCTGACTGCTTCTTACAGTCCCTTGTATTTAATTTCCTTTTGTCGTCAGCGATATGGCCTTTGGTTCCGAAACAGAGGTTATATTAAGTTAATTCTATTCCTTTACTAATATTCATTTTCTTTGGAAATGATTTAAATTTGTTGACAAGTATTTAATTTTTTTTTAGACTTATCAGGTACATTATTTCCAAATGGTATCAGTAACCAGCACAGAAAATACCTATTAGCAAAGTAGTGACTAGGGTAAGTTACGAATTATCGGTCAGTTCCACATCTTCAGTCATATAAAAAAACTATATGATAATAATCATTCATTTTATATTTTTATATCGTTTTTCTTGTATGACCGAAGATGTGAAACTGACCGATAATTCGAACCTTGCCCTAATAGCAGTGTCTTTACATCATTAGGCTCACAAAGGACATTACCATGTTTGCCCTGTGTCTTGTACCAACACATTTAGCCTGATGTTATAATTTGTAGGAATTACTCGTCACTTGCCATTATTCTCACTCATCTGGCGCACAAAGACGCTAAATGATGAAATTAGCCTCTACAAACAATAACGGTGTGATATGCGCCTCTGTATTGCGCCCCAGTGTTTTGTACTGCGCCCTGTGTTCTGTACTGCGCCCCTGTGTTCTGTACTGCGCCCCATGAAGAAGTAATTAAAAACACATTCAGATTTCATTCTCGTGCAGTAATGCTTGTATTAATAGGAATTTATTTTTAGGTTTTAATGAACTATCTAATATTTATTCATTACAATACTGTATTCCTTTAAGTTCAAATTAGTATTCTAAATACATCCTCACCCTCACCATTAAGTATCAATTAAAAAATATTCATAATATTTCTTCTCGATTTGAAAAGAAATGTCATAATTTTGTTTCAATTTGATAGATTTACTGTTTTTTTATCAGAAAAAGATTTTAAAGTTAAAAAAAAATTGTTTTAATTTTTAAAGAAATCAATTGATCGTTACATTATTCTCTCACATTAGAAACTTTCTTAGTCTAACAAAATAACTGTTTGCATCCATGGTTGCACAATGCAAATAAGTTCTCAGTCTAAATAAACATCGCTAAAATTAATAGAATAAAATTGCCACTAATAAAATAGTGATTTACATTTTGTCACCGGCTACAAATTAACCAACACGAATAAAACTACGTGGTTAGGAATTTTCTCAGTCTTGCAGTCTTGCAGTCTTGCAGTCTTGCAGTCTTGCAGTCTTGCAGTCTTGCAGTCTTGCAGTCTTGCAGTCTCGCAGTCTTGCAGTCTTGCAGTCTCGCAGTCTTGCAGTCTTGCAGTCTTGCAGTCTTGCAGTCTTGCAGTCTCACAGTCTCACAGTCTCACAGTCTCACAGTCTAACAGTCTAACAGTCTTACAGTCTAACAGTCTTACAGTCTCACAGTCTAACAGTCTCACAGTCTAACAGTCTAACAGTCTTACAGTCTAACAGTCTAACAGTCTCACAGTCTCAGAGTCTAACAGTCTCACAGTCTCAGAGTCTAACAGTCTCACAGTCTCAGAGTCTAACAGTCTCACAGTCTCAGAGTCTAACAGTCTCACAGTCTCAGAGTCTAACAGTCTAATAGTCTTACAGTCTAACAGTCTTTTAGTCTTACAGTCTTTTAGTCTTACAGTCTTTTAGTCTTACAGTCTTTTAGTCTTACAGTCTTTTAGTCTTACAGTCTTTTAGTCTTACAGTCTTTTAGTCTTACAGTCTTTTAGTCTTACAGTCTTTTAGTCTTACAGTCTTTTAGTCTTACAGTCTTTTAGTCTTACAGTCTTTTAGTCTTACAGTCTTTTAGTCTTACAGTCTTTTAGTCTTACAGTCTTTTAGTCTTACAGTCTTTTAGTCTTACAGTCTTTTAGTCTTACAGTCTTTTAGTCTTACAGTCTTTTAGTCTTACAGTCTTTTAGTCTTACAGTCTTTTAGTCTTACAGTCTTTTAGTCTTACAGCCTTTTAGTCTTACAGTCTTTTAGTCTTACAGTCTTTTAGTCTTACAGTCTTTTAGTCTTACAGTCTTTTAGTCTTACAGTCTTTTAGTCTTACAGTCTTTTAGTCTTACAGTCTTTTAGTCTTACAGTCTTTTAGTCTTACAGTCTTTTAGTCTTACAGTCTTTTAGTCTTACAGTCTTTTAGTCTTACAGTCTTTTAGTCTTACAGTCTTTTAGTCTTACAGTCTTTTAGTCTTACAGTCTTTTAGTCTTACAGTCTTTTAGTCTTACAGTGTTTTAGTCTTACAGTCTTTTAGTCTTACAGTCTTTTAGTCTTACAGTCTTTTAGACTTACAGTCTTTTAGTCTTACAGTCTTTTAGTCTTACAGTCTTTTAGTCTTACAGTCTTTTAGTCTTACAGTCTTTTAGTCTTACAGTCTTTTAGTCTTACAGTCTTTTAGTCTTACAGTCTCTTAGTCTTACAGTCTTTTAGTCTTACAGTCTTTTAGTCTTACAGTCTTTTAGTCTTACAGTCTTTTAGTCTTACAGTCTTTTAGTCTTACAGTCTTTTAGTCTTACAGTCTTTTAGTCTTACAGTCTTTTAGTCTTACAGTCTTTTAGTCTTACAGTCTTTTAGTCTTACAGTCTTTTAGTCTTACAGTCTTTTAGTCTTACAGTCTTTTAGTCTTACAGTCTTTTAGTCTTACAGTCTTTTAGTCTTACAGTCTTTTAGTCTTACAGTCTTACAGTCTTACAGTCTTTTAGTCTTACAGTCTTTTAGTCTTACAGTCTTTTAGTCTTACAGTCTTTTAGTCTTACAGTCTTTTAGTCTTACAGTCTTACAGTCTTACAGTCTTACAGTCTTTTAGTCTTTTAGTCTTTTAGTCTTTTAGTCTTTTAGTCTTACAGTCTTACAGTCTTACAGTCTTACAGTCTTTTAGTCTTACAGTCTTACAGTCTTACAGTCTTACAGTCTTACAGTCTTACAGTCTTACAGTCTTACAGTCTTACAGTCTTACAGTCTCACAGTCTCACAGTCTAACAGTCTAACAGTCTCAAAGTCTAACAGTCTTACAGTCTTACAGTCTAACAGTCTAACAGTCTCAAAGTCTAACAGTCTTACAGTCTTACAGTCTAACAGTCTTACAGTCTAACAGTCTCTGTTCAACTCCCTGTTTCACGGTGGTCTAATTCCCTCTTCTCCGCCTCACTTACATTCTCTAATAGAGTGTATATATATTATATTCTCTAATAGACTCATTTTCCTATAAATAACAAAAGTTCCGACTCTGCAAACTCATTCACAGATTAATGGCAAGAGGAAATTGTTACCCGGCTAAGGTGCGCTGTAACGTATCTTGGTAATATCATTATAGATATAGTAACGTATCTTGGTAATATCATTATAGATATAGTAATGTATCTTGGTAATATCATTATAGATATAGTAATGTATCTTGGTAATATCATTATAGACATAGTAACGTATCTTGGTAATATCATTATAGATATAGTATAATGTATCTTGGTAATATCATTATAGACATAGTAACGTATCTTGGTAATATCATTATAGATATAGTAATTTATCTTGGTAATATCATTATATACATAGTAACGTATCTTGGTAATATCATTATAGATATAGTAATGTATCTTGGTAATATCATTATAGATATAGTAATTTATCTTGGTAATATCATTATATACATAGTAACGTATCTTGGTAATATCATTATAGACATAGTAACGTATCTTGGTAATATCATTATAGATATAGTAATTTATCTTGGTAATATCATTATATACATAGTAACGTATCTTGGTAATATCATTATAGACATAGTAACGTATCTTGGTAATATCATTATAGATATAGTAATTTATCTTGGTAATATCATTATATACATAGTAACGTATCTTGGTAATATCATTATAGACATAGTAACGTATCTTGGTAATATCATTATAGATATAGTATTGTATCTTGGTAATATCATTATAGACATAGTAACGTATCTTGGTAATATCATTATAGATATAGTAACGTATCTTGGTAATATCATTATAGATATAGTATTGTATCTTGGTAATGTCATTATAGACATAGTAACGTATCTTGGTAATATCATTATAGATATAGTAATGTATCTTGGTAATATCATTATAGATATAGTAATGTATCTTGGTAATATCATTATAGACATAGTAACGTATCTTGGTAATATCATTATAGATATAGTAATGTATCTCTGTACTAGCATTATAGATAGATTCTAATTTTGCTTATATTTTAATTTTGCTCATTAACAATAAATTTTTTATTTTCTATTTTGTCTACCTATATTAAGGAGAATGTATGGATTCTGGACCGTCTCTTTCAGGCAGTTGGGTTTAATACTCTTTTAGATTTTGAGTTATAAATGACCTTGACCTTCATCCCGATAACTCACAAAATTTTACCAAATCGTTCCTGGATATCGACCAATGGTCACAATAAATTTCAGGCAATTTGCTTAAATACTTTTTTAGTTATTGACTTATAAATGAACTTCAACTTTACCTATAACCCAGTCACTCACAAATTTCACCAGATGGTCTCTGGCCAATCGTCCCTCCAAATTTCAGGCAATTTAGTCGAATACTTTTTGAGTTATGCGAATAACAAAATGATAAATAAATAAATAAGTACATAGATAATTGTCGCCTAAAATATAACCTTCCGCAATCTGTGAAGGTGATAATGAAATAATCTTTCAGTAACTCTCATTGATTAACTCTCATTTAGTAACTCTCCCGTAACAACACTCCTTTCTTAACTCTCCATGTAAGGCTGTACTCACTGTACTCACTCCCTACATAGCAGTTTTGCAAAGGCAGTCAATTTCACAGTCTGCTGCTCTAGGAAGTGTACGTGAAATCTATTAAAATGTACCAAGTTACTCTCTTGGTGTTGGTGTTCTTGTGGTCACTCTGTGAGAAATTAGAGAAAACAGCTCATTCTACCAGCTGAATAAGGTAGAATAGTATCCCTGGTTGAGAATTGAGGTTGCAATAATTTATTATCTGGGATACTTTGTGATCTCCAAACTCATTACAGTATAACTCCTGAGTTATGAAGTTCAGAGTTATGAAGTACTCGAGTAATGGACCTGAGTTATGAAGTGCACATGAGTTATGAAGTATTTTCTATGTTTAAATTACAGAATATGATAAACGACAAAAATTTTATCATAGTTATCCCTCAATAAAGAGATTTTTCTAAGATTTTAATCATAGAAAACTAACTAGTGCACTCGAGATATGAAGTGGCTTTGAGTTATGAAGGCACCCATACGTACTTCATAACTCAAGAATTCCCCTGTATTATCATAGCAATTACTGACTTTATTATAGATTTCTTTTATTTCAAATTTGATGTAGAGATTCTTCTATTATTTTATATTTCGAGAATTAAGAATAATATTAAAAGTTTTTTTAATATTTTAAAGAAATTGGTTGGAAAATTAAATTTTTTTTTAAAATATAAAATTGGTGCAATTTTTAAGCGTAGAGAGATAACATCAATCTACATTTTATTCTACTTACGCCTTCACGTAGATGATCTACCTCTCTACGCATCCATTTTACAAATGTAGACTAAAAGTTAGATGTAGAATAGTAATGTAAAAGATGATTAATGATATAGTAATTATTTTAACAAGATATATGCTAGATGAGTTTTCTTTACAGTATATCATAGTCTTTCAACAATTAAAAAAAAATATTGGAATTAAATAAACAATATGACATCCTATATACTATATAGGGTAAGTTACGAATCATCAGTCAGTTCCACATCTTCGGTCGTATATGAAATGAAACTATATAATAATTATAATTTAATTTTAATCGTTAATCCATGTTAACTGCAGCAATAATGGTTAACAATAAAAAAAATATATAGTTTTTTTCTTTATGACCGAAGATGTGAAACTGACCGATAATTCGTAATTAACCCTAGTTAGACACCAATAATTTGTTTCATAGCTTCCATATTACCGCATGTGCCTATCAGTATACCTATTATGTATACCTATAGTAGGTATATCTATCAGTATACCTATTAGGTACATCTATTAGGCACTCAAATTGGTACACCGGTACCGAACAGACCACCCACTGGTCTAGTGAGACCCGCTGACAAATAGGGCTATATGGACTAACAGAAAGTGATGGGAGGTGTTAGAGAACCTATCTGTCATCACACTCACTATCATCACACTTACTATCATCACACTTATAGCATCATTCTGTACTATCACCGCAAATAATATCTTTTGCAACAAATAAAGAGAGGGTAAAAAAAGTTTTTTTCTGTCGCCAATTTTACATATTTACATACGTTATCAATATTTACTTTATTTATTCGTTGTGTACCTTGTAAATATTGATGCATAATGTTAAAGATGAAAACATTAACATGTTGATACATAATGTTAATGATGCAAAAGCTCATGCCACTTGCTTTTCAATTTCAAACCTCACCAGGCAATCACATTTTAAGTAGCCATTTTAATGAGTAGATCTGCAGACTGTGAGCAGTGATATATGTATACATTATTAGAGGGATGCAGTGAAATATGTATACATTATTAGAGGGATGCAGTGAGATAACTGTAAATGAATGCACTGAAAATGTGGTACAATTATTTTAATTATATTTTTATTGGTATCCATGATACCTGCAGGTATTATGGATACCAATAAAAATTAAATTTAAATAATTGTACCACATTATCAGTGCATTCATTTACTGTTATTTCACTGCATCCCTTTAATAATGTATACATATATCACTGCTCACAGTCTTCAGATCTACTCATTAAAATGGCTACTTGTCATATATAGGATTGGAAAATAAATTATAATATATTACCCAATCCTGTATATGACAAGTCAGTTCACCTTATCAGGTACATGTTAATAACTTACAGGTGATATTAATTCGTATCACCAAGGAAATATACTAGGGTTATTATTAACATTAATGATTTAGTTAGATAGTTGTTGTATTTAGGTTAATTTGTTTAGTGAAATTAAATCAATTTTATTTAATTTTTGATAAGTTGTTTTTGTCATTAATTCCAAAGATTTTTTTATTAGAGTGGTTGTGTTTTTATTAATTAATTTAAAAGTAAGTAATGATTTATTTACTATGTAATTGCTAAATTTGAATTAATGATGGTTGTTATTTATTTATTTATTTATACTAAGTTTATTTCAAATTAGAAATTATACTAAATTTTATACGCTTGATGGAATTAAAATAAAGTGATCAGTCAATGATTAATTGAAATTGTAATGATTTATTTTATTGGTTGATAAATGTTTTTTATTATATTGTTTAATTTTATTTATTCCTGATTTGGCACAGAAACTATCATGAAAATGAATGGAAATAATGTTAAAGAGGATAATTGTTTTTTCGTATATATTTTATATTATACCAGTAAATTTAATTTATTAATCTATTGGTCATTGTAATAAATTTATTAAATGACAGAAAATTTTATTGACTGAATGTAAATTTACTAATTACTTTAAATTTATTAATGTAATGTAAATTTTTTAATCTAATATAAATTTATAAACTAAATTTCAATTTATAAACTAAATTTGAATTTATAAACTAAATTTAAATTTATAAACTAAATTTCAATTTATAAACTAAATTTAAATTTATAAACTAAATTTAAATTTATCAATAAACTAAAAGTTTATGTACTCACCATAAAGGCTGACATAAATTTCTACCCTTATAGGTATAATTTGGCATAAAACTGGTGGTTGCGACGTAATGCGGCGTGGCAGGTTCTGAGCATGAACGGAACATGTTACGAACACGCTGCCGATAAATCGACTTGTTATCGAAATACTAGACGAAAATAATTTAATTGATTGAATAATAGTAATGAAAATAACTGAGTCAGACGAACATATAACTGTTAGGTATTTAAGTCGTATGAGCGAAAATAACACGAGTGAATTTAATTGCTATATATGTAATAATCAATTGAAAATAAAGACAAGTTAAATAATTAAGCCTTAGAAAAATAAATAAAAAAAACTTTGGAAAGAAATTAAAATTAGAATTATTTTACTTTAGTATATATAGATTAACATTACATTCTGCTACTAAATATCAAATTAAAATAGAATAGGAAACTTAAGTAAGAAAACAATATTAGAATTATTTTCATTATATATAGATTAACATGAATATTGTATTCTACTTTTTAACATTATTTTCTGAAGCTAAAAACTAGGAAAGTACAGTTTATACATCACTTTATCTTTTACATAGTAAATATTGTCCTGTTATAGCGACCAATCGTTTAGTTTGACCAGGACAAACACTGTTGTGCTGAAAATAGTAAGTTAAAAAGTACAAATGTAAGAATCCCAACCAAAAAAATTAGAGTCGGCTTACCGTTCATTATTGTCCATTACGATAGATATTAATGATATTTTACATAAATATCTTAATTACAGGAAATATCGTCTATTTAAATGTGCTTACGATTGATGTTTCGTCACATGGCTTATTGTCGTAACAGATAATCATTTCATCACCAATTATAATTTTCTGAGAGGGTTACAGTTCCACCAGTTAGTTTTAGAAGGAATTAGGCAGGAGTTGACATCTTCTCACTGAAAGAAGACAAATGTGCACTGTCACCCTATTTAATATAGGATATAACAGGAGAAGTAACGACTAATTGTCATCAAAAGACACTGAGCTAGAAAGAGTCTATTTACACTAGAAAACAAAGATCCACACTATTTGGTTAATTTCACCTGCCTCACATCTAGGAAGGTAATTGATGAGTTAGTTTTCGCTCTTCTTTAGATTGCTTAGGCTTTTCTTATATTTTAAATGAATAGAAAGATTATGAAGATAAATAAAAATCTGGGACAGGTGAGAATTATTTCATAGATGTCAATTGCCAATTGAAGACAAAAATTGGCCATCATAAGTGGAACTTTACCTGTCAAATTTAGACTTTTTTCTATACTTTGAAATCTTAGATTTTTGTGTTAAGAAGGCTCGTAGGCTTCATTTACTACCACCTCTTCATTTTCCTCTTCCATCTGTGAGTGCACTCACCGGTATTTGTGTCCCTTTTCGTCACATTCCTTGGTAGCTTTTCTGCATCTATGAGCTTTATTAACGACTGGTGTTATGTGACCTTGTTCATGGAGCCTATTCCTTTCCGACTGCTTCTTCCAGTCCCTTGTATTTAATTTCATTTTGACGTCAGCGATATGGCCTTTGGTTCTGAAAAAGACGTTAAGCCTTGGACCAAATTCTTCATATTATTATGATGCAGTATTTGATTGTAATATTATTATTTTCGCACTTACATAATTTTAGTTAGTAACTGAAATTTATTTATATATTATATAATTATAGTTATATATTATAATTTTGTTATATTTTTTCCCATGACATTAATTGATTTAATAAGTAATAAGGTTGATAGAGTGAAGGTAATTAGGTACTCACAAGCTATGGTAAATATATTAGTGATATAAAACACTCATACACAGTAACGCTACCGTACGGAATTCCAAGAATAAATTTAAGGAATTTCCGTACATACGTCGGAGATTGTCGAGGAGAAATGAAGTGACTAGGGTAAGTTACGAATTATCGGTCAGTTCCACATCTTCGGTCATATAAGAAAAAACAGTATAATAATCATCATTTGATTTTTATTTTATAAAATAGTTTTTACTAATAAAAAATCCCCCATAATCGTTTTTTCTTATATGACCGAAGATGTGAAACCGACCGATAATTCGTAACTTACCCCAGATAATATTAATTGATCTGAAGATATTTGAATTGAATTATATTTGAGTGACCGTAAAACATGATTTTATATCAACTATAAAGTTTATCAAGCGAAACAGAGTCCATTGATATGTAAGTGTTTCACCTAATTAGTATATTGAATTAATGGGTGACAGTCCCTGCCAATGCATTTGGTGAAAAATCTGTACTTCACTGTAGCCATTAATTATTATACCAAAGTAGAGAGTGTACCCTCAGGTGTAGGTGAACAGGTAAGATACACTGGTGTAGTACGGGACACAAGGTTGTGTGGCGGTATGGGTGAGCAGATGTTATTGCAGAAGTTGCAGGTTTAAAATATATTGCAGATGTTATTGCAGGAGTTGCAGGTTTAAAATAAATTGTAGGAGTTGCATGTAAAAATGATATTGCATTCTTGATTGATTTTAAAACAGTGGAAAATATTAAGCAATACTTAATTAAACTGGAGTAATAAATTATTGATGACAATTAAATTAATAATTAAGAAATTACGAATAATGTTACAATATGAAATATGTTTTTAAATAATTCTATATACTGATTTATAAGTCAATAAGAAAAAAAATGATGATCAGGACATCTACAATGAAATTGAAACATTTTTTTTAGTTAAATTCATTATAAAATGATACCTAATGCTTTCTAACTACTGGAAAAATTAATAAAGCAAATAAAAAAAAAAAAAATAAGACCCCAAGATTATATTTTCTGTAATAAACACTAAATTTTTTTTATAGGTTTACGAAATATTTATATTTAATAATACATATGTTACCACAATAATTTTTTCTATAAAACTTAATGTTTGATAATATATGTTAATGAATTAATAAAAGAAATTCGTTACCCAAATATTTTCCCCCAATAATCAAAATACTCCCTAACAATAGTCTTGATAGCCTGTTTTCTCTATAAATATTATTATAGTTACCCCAAAGATAATAAATAACTGATAAGGCTTATATCCACTAATATAAATACTTCAAAAAGATAAGAATAACCACCAGAAGTGTTATTTAAAGTTAGTGTGGAATAGAGCTGGAGAATATATTCCCTAGAAGTCATTTATTATTTTCTCTCTTTGCACTGCCTAGTGTTTGCACAGAACCTAAACTGAAACTGTTTGAGATGTTTGATTTATGCTTGGGCAACCATGCAACAGTGTCCCTATGTGTGTCATGTGGTGTCATGTGGTGTAATATGTGGTGTCATGTGGTGTGTCATGTGGTGTCATGTGGTGTCATGTGGTGTGTCATTTCTTGTTATATGGTTGTCATATATTTTTCCCAAATAAAGTTAACCGTTCCTGCACCACATCAAACACTCTGCTCCTGCACTGCACACCAATACTGCAGGGTAGTGATTAATATAGCAGTATGTCAGTCGGACTTGGTATCGGACAGAGGACTGATGAATGTGTTTGTCCGATGTGACTACACACACAGTCTGGGGCAACTCATTTGCTGGTGTAGTGTTATCAAGTGGTGAGCCAGTGGCCAAAGTCTTGCAGGACGGTTAAATCCTTATTGTGGGGTCATTTAACTGGCAATTTCAATAGAGTAACTGAAACAAAATAAGGTTTTCAGCGTCCCGCAATCGCTGCAACAATGCCTCCCTCCTGTGTAGTTTATCATAACTCTATGGCATAGAGTTACTATGAACTACTCTAGAGAGAGGAAGTGTTGCAGCGATTGCAGGACGCTAAAGAAGACGGTGTAAAACATTATTTTGTTTCAGTTATATCATTTCTCCATTAAATTTTTTTTCAGTTATATCATTTCTCCATTAAACTGACGCCAGATTGCCAGTCACGTGACCCAAAAATAAGGATTTTATCGTCCCGCAAGACGCGATATTATTTTGGATTCGAGGACAATAACCCCCGTGCAAAAAAAAAACCCGTGGTCAAAAACCCCCCGTGCAAAATATCCCTCGGACAAAAACCCCCCGTGCAATAAACCCCCCGGACAAATACCCCCCGGACAAAAAACCCCCAAGAAAAAAACTCCCGGTGCAAAAAAACCCGGGTCTATATAAATATCATAATTCATTTTTATTAATATATTAAACATTATTCAATGCGAACCAATAATTATTACATTTTCTTCGAAAATATGACACTTTTTTTGCAAAATAAGGTATACCCAATTACCTATTTTATAGTAAAAATAAGTACAGTATACATTTTGTCACTATCAAGCCCCCCCCCAAACCCCCCCAATTGGACCGCTAACCTAACCTTAGGTGCACTATATCTTTTTATATCTATAACATATAGTAATTTTATTAATAAAAAATTTTAATGAAAATTAATTAAAATGAATTATGCTATTTATATCGACCGGGGGTTTTTTGCTTTGGGGGTTCTTGTCCGGGGGGTATTTGTCCGGGGGGTTTATTGTACGGGGGTTTTTGTCCGAGGGGTATATTGCACGAGGGGTTTTTGACCGCGGGTTTTTTTTACAGGGGGGGTTATTGTCCTGTCACCCTATTTTGGCCACTGACTCACCACTTGGGCGAAGGATACCTGTAGGGTATCATGGATACCAACTAAAATAAAAGTTACGTGTCCGAAAATGTGAAACTGACCAATAACAATGAATATACTTTTATTATTTTTTTAAATAATAATACCCTGTTGGAATTATTACCCGTTATTTAATTCACTCCTGATAATTTACCCTTTACCCTATTGAATAGTTTTCTTTAATTTTAGAGTTAATAAGTAAATAGAAAATATTATAATGTTAATACTTATATTATATTTGGATGGTTTCTGTTTTAGTTTATTGTCTTAGAATTATTACAATAGGATATTTTTAATAAATATTAAGCCGGAGAAGTTATTTTTTGAGCATGACGGTGCATATTACTACTCGATGATAATTCTTTTATTTATTATATCAATATACTGGTATAAATCACTATAACCATTTTATATAGTCTGGTACAATTTATTACATCAATGTTCATTGGTAGAATTTAACGAATTGCGATATCTTAAGAATGCGCTACGCGTTTTTAGGATAATTGAAAATGTTAGGTAATCTCGAGATTGTCACACATTTTAGAGGTATAAGGCAGGGCTAACACTGATGGAGAACCAGTCTATGCATTTAATTGACTCATTTCATCTTAATATTATCGTTAAAACGTTACATAATAACTTGCATATTGAAATAAATAGGTTTCGTGTTTATTTGTTGTTCAATACTATCGGTTGTTGCACAGTTCGCTGTTGCACACATTGCTACCAAAATTAGCAAATGGAAAACATAAATTATATAAATATTAAAAACATGTTCATATATTGTTGATTAAACTTCATTTACTAGGCTAAAGAGAACTTGATCGCTAATTTGCGCACACGACCCTTTGTTGCGCAATTTGAAAAATATAAAATTGCTCAAATTCAGTAAGTTAGGTACACTGTCTTAATGGTATTAGAAGCAAGTTAATTTTAGTTGCATACAAAAAGATCTGAAGTCCAAGTAAATCAACATTTATAATCTCATTTAATAATAAGTTATCAAAACTAATTATTTTGCATCCTCATCAAGTAAATAATACTTAATAATTAACTAAATGCTGCATATAATATTCAGTACATCATGGTAATCAGTAGCGTGTAGTTTCTTTAGCTGTTCCCCTTTCTCGGCGGCGCATGCTCCCCACCAAAACAATGGTCCGTATTTTTCTCTCTCTCTGCTCATCAGTTTCAACTGGACAATCGCGTAAAAAAGCTACCGTTTGATAACAAACAATCCTGTCTATCGGAGGCAAACACTGTAATGGCAACCACCAAAAACCTACTCAGCACGTGGTAATTACGACGCGCAACTGAGCGGCAAATGCACGCACAGGTTACTTTATTTGTAGAAGCGGTCAGATAGCTACTTTCTTTATGTCGTCTGCAAAATACCACTTTACACATAATATTAAAATATCTAATCTATCTAATTCATATAGTGATTAATAAGTAAAATAAATTAGTTAAGTTTATGTTTCACCTAACAGAGGATATAGTTTTTTTTCTGCCTAGGACAACGATTATTATCGTCCGTGTTTATCTGCTTGACTAAGCAGCTAACGGGAAGACTATAAAGTTTGTCATTACTTGGTACACTGATATGAATCGAAATAATTATCGCAAGATATCGTTTGTCCGATAAACAACCTCACGATATTGTTATTTAAATGCATGGAAAATACCTATCTCTCTGAATTTCGTGTAAATAATGACTTCAAAATAAAACACATTCCATATATTAAAAAATATCTAAGATTTTTCTTATTTTCATGATTTACCAATCATAGTTAATTTCTGAATTAATTGATTATACATTATTTGTTGATCAGTTTGAACATATTTAGTTAAAAAACTCTAAATATACATGATTCTAATCATTTGAAGAATACAGTTTTTGACGGCCAGGATTTCTTTATTTTTTGGGATAGCGTTAACATTTTATTAACAATATGTAGAGAAATATTTAAACTCAAATCAATTCTTCGAAACTGGAAAACGAGATAAGAAACCTGTTTGAATTGTTGTTGAACTAAATTTTTACTCCAGTGGAGTCTCAAAAATGAACCCTAATTGTTTATCCTTCTCCCCCGAATAATGTTTAACAATTTAATTAAATGTATGTATACAAATCACAATTTCCTAATTGCCATAACAATTAATAACATTAGTTGAAGTGGAATATCATCTCCAAACAATGAAGTCACTTTCATCTTAGCATCTATCTTCAGTTTTTGTGCCACGGTATACAGATCACTATTTGCACCATCTCTTTTTACCCGCAAATAAACCACTGGCGTAAAAATGGCGCGTTTGTTCTATAGCATAGACTCACATAAACATTAGTCAAAGCAAACCTTAGTGTATCCCTGGTACAGTTCCGTGAGTGTACCTGTGATACAAGTTGATATGCTAAGCACTGTTGGTTCTTGCTACTTTTTGTTCTTAGTAAACAGGCCCGATGTGTTCTATGGAAGTACCTCCGTACTTTCTAGAGTGTGCTTAGCCTTTTTCTAACTACAGGCTTTGTTCTAATATTTGTTTAGAGAGACTGCGGGCAGCTCATCATATTTTAACGAACTTTTGTTGTGTTAAAGTACACTGTCAAAAGTTTTACCTGCATGGAGATAAAAGGAACTTATTATTTGGATCAACTTTTCTGGAACTTCAAACTTAATGGAATGAAAAATATGGTGCGTTTCAATAAAACTGCTACAGATTTCGGTAAATTCCTAGTTCACGTCCCTATTTCATTTATAGGGACTTGAACTATAGGAACCGATCCAAATACCCCCTTCCTAGTTCACGTCCTTAATTGATTTAGGGACGTGAACTAGGAAAGGAGCTTTTGGATCGGTTCCTAGTTCACGTCCCTAAATGAAATAAAAACGTGAACTAGAGGTTTACCTAGATTTCTTTAAGCATTCTTTTAAGAATATTCTTTAATATAAAAATATTATAATTAATCTTGGTGTTTCAATGGTATAATCAGAGATAGGGATTATATGAAGATTTGCTGATTTCAGAAAAAAACATTCGTCCATCATTCTGTTTCTGAGAATTATCATTTTCTATAAAATCTTTGAGAGTCTTACACCCAGTTATGCAGACTGGGTTATTCGTATTAAACACAGATCGAAAGATCAGTTGAATTTTATTATTCGATATAACTTGAATGACTATTGATAATAAACCCTATCCAAGTTACTGAACACTGTAATAAGTCAAATCTAGTTTGAAATAATCTTGAAATTAGACTAAGTACTCACAGAGAAAGGATTAGTTGAATCAAATCAAATTTGATTTGTTTTAACTCATATGAATGGATTATTTTTGCCCCTACCTACGTGGTGAGTTGCAGGTACTACTTAAAGTAGTTAAATTAACGTTGGTTAAAACGAAACGGTTGCTTAGACTCACTCCTAAACTTAAAAAAGTAGCGCCAACTCTCATAGTAAGTTAGTTTATACACCAGATACATTGAATTAACAGTCTTTGTGAGTTACTACAATACACTCTGTCATAGTTGTTTTAACATACGCCATATTCTCAAAAAAGTAACTTTTAACTCTCATAGTAAGTTGATACAATCCATAAAATGAATTAAATTAACTAATGTTTGATGACACACCACATCATAGTTGTTTTAACACACCTGAAAACATGAATAAAGTCCAACCAACTCACGTGATAAATTGATTCAAGGCATAAATTGTTGACCCATTAGATAAGACTCATATGGGTTGTACTTTGTTTTTCTATTTAAATGTCTAATTAGACTAAATAAATGTCTAATTAGACTAATGAAATGTCTGATAAGACTAATTAAATCGCTACTTAGACTAATGAAATGGTTAATTAGACTAATGAAATGGCGAATTAGACTAAGTAAATGTATATTAAGACTAATTAACTATCAAAATGTTTGTTCAGCAACAGAAGACGTGGATTTGGAAATAAATTTAGATCACCTATATTCAACTAATTATAACTTAGAAAAAACTATGGGTTAAAAGTAAAAAAATAACAATAATATTGAGAATCGCTGAATTATATCGAGTGGTAGGACAAAAAAATGTTAACACCTAAAATTTTGGCGTTATAATCTTTGAGCATATTATACACTATCAAAGCTTGTTGAAATTTAGAATTTTCTTATTTACTTCAATTTCTGTTATTTTTTACATATATTTTCAAAAATGGTCTATCACCTTAAACATGTAAATGACAAACCACACTGACATTCCAATAGGCCAAATTGTCAGTGCTGGTATGACAGGCGTTATTGTAACAGTAACCGCCAAAATGCTAAGCGTTTCAAGAGTTACTGTCTCAAAAGTAATGACTTCCTCTGAAAGAGAAGGAAAAACGTCATAAGCAAAGCACAGGTCTAGCCGACAGTTGAAATTGTTTGAGAGAGACAGTCAGGTTCTAAATTGAATTGTTAGAGCAAATCGCAAGAATATGGCTACTAAAATCACTGCAGAGATCAATGAACACCTACAGAACACAGTTTCCCCAATAACTTTTAGTCGGAAGCTTAACAAATTTAGATTCTACGATAAGCTTAAAAATGTTTCAACTTTTTTGGTTCAACCCCTGTGGATAAGAAACATTAAAATTCAATTCAGTGATATACATTTCGTTAATATAAATATTAATATTGTTTTCTATAGTAAATCAAGATATTGATAAAGAACATTGCTTGAAATAGTTACACGAAAGTAAATAATCCCTTACACTATCCCTAAAATCAGTCTGTGAAGTGACATGAGATGACACATGTCAATTATATCTTTAAATAAAGTAATGGAAAGAACTGACACCATAGATCGTAATGTTAACGAGTGAACAGAGAAGGATAAAACCTAGATTTTAGCCTTATACCTCCTAAGTAAACAATGAGTGGTACAGCAAGACTTAATCTATACAGTTTCTAATTAACATTAATATGAGGGTCTAATGAAATATGAAATAAGAGGTTTGTAGAATTGTGGTTTGGACTGACATTGTAAAAGTGAAAATATATCTAATAGTATGACTAAAATAAGGCTCATTCTTAAAATTAAAAAAAAATCTAACTATTTTTGTAATTAGATCGAGTTGCTAGTGAATATATCTTTCATAAAAACGTGACAACGTTTCATTTTCTCTGAAAATCATCATTTATAGGACAGGATCATAGGCCCTATGAATAATTTTTTTTTAAAACTAACACTGTATATTCTAAATAATTTCTAATTCAGTTAACGTAATAATTTATTGCACTCATATAAGAATTGGTATTCATGCCACCACCTGGTAACATATTTTAGCCTAATTTCTGAATATTCACTAAAGCGTGACAGACCACAGACTGACTGACAAACAAACAAATAAAATAAGCAAACTATTTATGGGGTGTTTAATATTATTACTTAATTAAATTTTTCATAATCATATTCTTGGTTTCCTTTATAACAATTATAATTAACCATCATTTAAATTAAAGTATCTCCGCCAAATATTCGTTTGGTCTGATATTCGTATACCATATTACACTCTCTCCATCACTGTACATCACAGTCATCACTGTACATCTCAGTCATCACGTCTCCATCACTGTACATCACAACTATCACCGCTTCATCACTGTACATCACAGCTATCACCGCTTCAACATTGCACATCACAGTCATCACGCTTCATCACTGCACATCACAGTCAACACGCTTCATCACTGTACATCACAGTCATCACGCTTCATCACTGTACATCACAGTGTACATGCCCCATCTTCACGCCTCGTGGTTGTTGAATTGCTCTCCAAGCCCTGAAGTACTCTCGTTCTGCCCTCCAATCACTCCTGCCCGAGTAGATGAATAACATGCCGCATATTCGCCTGCTGTAAGTAGTCATTTTGCCGCATCATCTGTTAACAAACAAATTGCAAATAGTCTTTATGACAGGCATTTTTTGATGCAAATTTTTACACCACATCATTCATGCATGAGTGGGCACTGTAACACTTTCAAAAAGGCTATTTGGTTACACTGTCTAAAATTATTGCTAGCTATTTATTCATAGTATGCTGCGGTATGGAAATACAGTACGGAGTGGACTCAGTTGAAATTGAAAAGAAACAGTTACCTTTTTTGTGGAACGTTATCGTTTATTGGTTCTATTTTATGATTTAGTTATTAAGTAAGTGTGTATCAAATTATTTAAATTGAATATTTTTTTTTTGTATTTTGGATTATCGATAAAATTCTGGAATGTTAGTACATATTCTTAAATAACAATAGTCATTCTGGAATATTGTTACATGCTGTGGAATATTAATACATAATGATCTTATGTGTATGTATGAATATTTTTAAATACTGAAAACAATCTGAAGGTTTTAAGGAAGCCCGGAGTGAATCTTTTAGTGGAGCCAAGAAAGAATAAGTAGCGTCCCTTTTTAACTTTCTGTGGCCCCACCAAAACTTTCTCCCTCCATTTAATCTTCTATGGCCCCACCATAACTTTCTCGCTACGTAAATGCATTCAATGAATCTGAAGTTAGTCTGTAACATTAAAACAAGACAACACGTATGTTCAATCATCAGACTAAAAGGTAATCTGTTTCCTCATGTAATACCAACTCTGCCTGTAAAACTGAGCTAATTTCACCCTTTATTGCTACTGTCATCAGGATTGCAATTATAAGCTGCTTGAAGAACCACTTCACATCGAGATCATGAGAAAGATACAGCTTTTATGTACCAATTTGAAGCCATTTAGTCTTCACTCTAACTAACGATGGGAGATTTGGAAAATATCTTTCATCCTAAAAAACTTAATTCGCTATTAAGTTTTATTATATTTTACAGTATAATGATAATCATAAAAATGCTGAACTGGTTTTGAAGATAGTAGAGATTATTTAGACAAATAGCTTTTTATTTAATATTCCTTAGTATGAATTAACAATTTTATGAAGTTGACAGATGGAAATAATTTTTAGGATTCTTGAATTTTTTTTTTTTAATAATTTCTAGTTTTCTTTAAAATATTCTAGGTTTCTTTAAAAATATTTTAGTTTTCTTTAAAAATATTTTAGGTTTCTTAAAAAATATTCTAGGTTTCTTTAAAAATATTTTAGTTTTCTTTAAAAATATTTTAGGTTTCTTAAAAAATATTTTAAGTTTCTTAAAAATATTTTAGGTTTCTAAAATAAATATTTTAGGTTTCTTAAAAAATAATTTAGGTTTTAAAAAAATAATTTAGGTTTTAAAAAAATATTTTAGGTTTCTTAAAAATATATTTTAGGTTTCCTAAAAAATGTGATACTCTATTCTACAAGTTATTATTTGTCGGTCTGATAAACCACTAGAATGTTATCGTCATATAATTTACGGATCCAAGGGAATCTGATCACTTTGTCGTGGGAAAAAACACTCTTTATGGCAGACTATTGGAGCAATATAAGATAAAATGAAGAGAAACATTTTGTAGTTATTAGCTCTAATATTATAGTTTGAAAGTAATAATTCCGGACTGGGAACTTTTAAGGTAACCAGACATGTAAAATAAGCAGGTAAGAACAATCACCGGTAGAACAGTTATAAAGAAAAAATGTATTTAAAATCCTTCTCTTTAACTAATATAATAATAAACAAAACTTACTATGATATAAAATATTTCTGTTAATTTTCCCGATGTTAAAATTCAATTATTTTGATGATATAAGTTAAATTTAAAAATTGGATTAGTGTTTACACTTTAAACAAAAGTTATTGAACTCTAATAAACCAGATAAAATTGAATGTAGGTATAGAATTTAGCCGAATATAATGTGCATGATAACTAAAATCAATTCATATCTTATTTTTAGGTCAATATAATGTACAGTTTTCTCAATACAAAATATCTATGTAGGTAGATTTTACAGGAGGATATTTAAACACGTGTATCTTCAATATTAGATATAAAAATAACTGGCAATTACTGTCACTTACATTCTACTTATTGCAACCATCAATAACACGAAGCGATATCGTCACCATCACCTCACCTAGCGATGTTTTGTCGTCAGATGCGCAGATCATCGTCACTTATCTCGGAATATATCGTCAGGCTCTCGTAAACACTATGGCCAGTCAACAAACAGTTGGATACTTTAGCCCTTTTTAACGATCTAATTTGTGGATGAAACCCACCGTAATCCTGTAAATGATCATTTAAAACAGCTTCTCTAACAGCTCCAGCTATTCTCAGAGTCATTCTATATAGCTCTAATAATATGTATTCTTATGACTATTCTTACTTTTAATCACTCGGTCACCTGATTAAAGAAGTGGAGATATTTATCAATAATTATTGACTTTTTAATTCAAATAGAGTTCCCGTAGATTATTTTAGATTAGAAGTCTTTTTTCCTAATTTTCATAATTTATTGAGAAGTTGTACCTACCTACGTTTTAGCTAAAAATGTTTTTCGTTATTAATGATGTTTTTAACCCTGCAGCTCTCATCACCCCGTTTCAATAACCATTGTAGCCATTTTTCTTTGGTCACCTTGCGGTCAACTACCAATGGTTGACCATTAGCGCCACCTAGGGGTCAGTGTCTGTACTTTGGATATTCATCACTGTCCTTAAATTAATGACAGTTGTGATATTTAAAGAAAATGCTCTAGTTACGCCAGTTTACGGTAAAAGTACTGTGTCGCAGTTATGATTTACAGAGTGAAGGATGTAAACATTACAGGAGTGATTTAGGACTCTGTTATAGTATTGTCATGATGCGTGTATTCATCCTATTTTACAGGGTGGAAAGTACGTCTTTGTCCATTATGAACAATTTAGTCAATATTCTGACGTCATGCTGTATATCATGAGAAATTTAATATTCTTTTGTTAATAATATAGGTACTTTTATTCCGTTATATAAAATAAGGGTTATGAAGTGTAAGAATATAAATATATGTTATTTTAAAGTAATGAAATCAAGTCAGGTCATCTAAATTTCCTATTAATTTGTGTTATAATAACTTTATTATTTAATGGCACGCTTTATTAATGAATACTTTTTTGTATGGAATTATATCACCAGTCTTCATCTCTATTCTCCTTCTACCTAACTCTTTTATAAACAAAACACAATCGCTTTTTATAATCTTTGTATTTTATTTACTAAGGAGACCAAGGCAGGATTATACTCAGAAAAGTTAAGTAGCTTCTATTCAATTCTTTTTTAAAGTGTGAATCAAGCCTCCACAGCCAGTAAACACCCAACATTTCGCAGAATCTCACCTAATCCCATCCACATTGGAAAAACAAATACGTGAGATATCTACTTTCTACATAATTATATCTTAATATAACTGTTGCTCAGGTACTGTATTT
Organism: Caprella mutica; assembly: GCA_947561585.1. Taxonomy (NCBI): domain Eukaryota; kingdom Metazoa; phylum Arthropoda; class Malacostraca; order Amphipoda; family Caprellidae; genus Caprella; species Caprella mutica. The sequence continues at coordinate 580 of CANNZV010000571.1, read as the reverse complement.
AATACCACGAATTTTGATTGAAAAATTACTGCTGAAACCTATGAAATACAACGGAACTTTTTTTTTCATTGTCTGTCCCGTAATTTTATGAATGTTTATAAAAATTAACTGTCGCTATTTAGGCGAACATTATTCAAAATTTAGTAGGAAAGGGCATCTATTTTCTACAATCTTTATTGATGTAAAGTTCCCTGTTTAAGTAATCGAATAATTATTAAGTTTCTACCTAGAATAAGAATAACATTTCATGGAAAAGATTTAAACTCAACGGGAAATCCTTATTATTAAGATGTAACTTAAACTCAACGTTGGCGGTATTTTTCAGGTTTCAAGCTTTCGATAGAAAAATGATGATTTGAAATCTTTCGATTCGAAAACTTAAATTGAAACCTAGAAATACCTTCAACGTTGAGTTTAAATAACCTCCTAATGATAAGAATAATATTTCGTTCGATAGGCTTATTCTAGGGACTGCAACTCGTGATTGCTTTCTTAAAGTATTTAGACTAATCATGAAGAGTTTCTAGGAAGGAATATAGAAACTGTTAGATTGCGTAAATCACTACCATGAATGTATAAG